>JACYXH010000278.1:1530219-1550219 GCA_026745465.1 Lota lota | reverse complement strand
AGAGAGAGAGAGAGAGAGCAAAATTAGGGACGTAAAAAGAATTATCGAGCAAAGGGAAAAGTGTGTCCATCTACGTCGGCCCGGGTGCCTGTCATTGAGGTATAAAATTCCATCATTAACTTTCTGTGTTGTAATGTTTTCTAACGGTGTCAGCAAAACAGGGGGCTCGTGTTATGCTGACTCGTAAATCTACGGGGGTTTAGACCTTTTGGACCACAATCGTGTAATTTACCAAGTCCTGCATCATCTTTCTGGTTATGATTATACGCATCTTACTTTCTTCTTGAGAAAAACAATGTTGTACACTTTGGACCAAGTACATGTTATTTTTGGCATTGATTGCCTACTTATTTCTTTCTGTGGTTATGAAAAGGGTTATGGAATATAAATGACAATACAACTGTAGTCCTTTGTTGCAAAAGGATAAGGGACGAGGGTTTTACAGTTTTGAACATCATTCTCATGTTTTCGAATTCTAATCTCCTTCCCTCTGAGGTATAACTAACTGTTTAGACTCAACCTTGTTTATTATCCTACAGTAGGTCACTTTGATACTCTCTTCTCTTTTTACCAACATAACTCCATAATGCCCATACACGTTGTTGAATGACACGCTCAATCAATAATTATCCTGCCAGATGTGAAGGTCAATTCTAAAACCATGTAGAACATTTATTTAACAAACAAGACTGGAGTGTATTTCTTGTCTTTGTGCATCCTATGTAGCATCATAGTCTGCCGTTTTTGGGTCTTTCAATCTCTCTCCCTCTTGTCCTTTCTCTCTCTCTAGCCCCTCTTTCTCTCCCTCTCTCTTTCTTGCTCTCTCCCCCTTGTTCTATCTCACGCTCTCTCTCTCTACCCGTCTTGCTCTCACTCTCCAGATTCTAGCTCTCTCTCACGCAGCACAGTCACATTGTCAGCAGACATTGAAGCACACCTTGACAAAACCAGGCTGTTAATTGGCCACAGGTGTGTCTCGTTCCCAGAGGTCACTTTCAGCCTAAACCAACACTTAATTAAATTAATAGAATAGCTCGACAAGAATGATTTTATATATATATATATGTATGCTTTACAGTAATATAAGCCATATTCGTCAACACATAGGTACTTGCTTGCATGCGGAAATACAGACACACACACATCTCAACTCAACAAAAAACTGGCAGAACTGGTTGTGCTGGTGTTTAAAGAATGGAATTGGCTGTTGTGACAGCAGTAAAACGTTTATGGCTCTCGGGTGTCTATAATACCGTATTGACCCGAATACAAGACGACTCCGATTATAAGACGACCCACCACTTTTTCAAGACTCGTTTTTGAAAAGAAAATAATTTAAGATCAAATCTGGTTTTTCTAAAGAATTTTTTTTATTTGAAAATCATGATAATTAAAACACAGATGGGGATAAGAACATCCAGGACGCTCTACTGTCCTTACACTCCCAGAGAGGAGAGAGATGTGGAGGGGTGCGCGCACACACAAGACAGGCACTGCGGGAAAATAACCTAAGAATCCAAGAGTTCGTAGGATAGGAAGTGCGTGGAACTTAAGCCATAAACAGTGACGGAAATTAGCAGTCTACTAATGTATGCCACTGTTGCGGTGCGCCAGCAAGGTTTCAGGAGAACGACACAACTTGTCGTTTCCCCGAAACCTTGCTGGTGCACCGCAACAGAGTAGAAAGCAAATAAAAACACTTTCTCTCAAAATACGGTTACGGCCCAGCTTTTACTGGGAAAGGGAAGCAGCATAGAACCAGATGGAGTTGGTAAAATGAAAGGTATTTATTACCAGGAAGTTGTGAATGTATATTGACATTTAAAAGTCTAGACCCCGAATATAAGACAACCCTACTTTTTCAGATGCATTAGGGTCAATACGGTACTTACCACTCTTGTGCTGTAGCTTTACAAGAGGATCTCTGCTATCTATATAAGCAGCTGTGCAAGGAAATTATGTTTAAAAACGGATGTCTTACAAATTATACTTTTATAGGCATAGTTCCACTTACTAAGAAATATTAGCCCCGAAATATTAGCACCGTGCAAATACAGGTTTTGTGTGTTTCTCAGGGGCACGGCCGATCCTTGGCTGTGAAGGGGTTAATAGTGGTCATGATGCCCTCGTCCCACTAGAAGTCTGCTCCATTATTTAACACGACGAGATCTGGTTTCACCAACACAACCAGCACCATGGCCAGCAGCTCTCATAGGCTGGGGAGTACATGAGCACATGCACCACATACAACACACACATACACACACACACACACACACACACACACACACACAACACACATTACACATACATATTACACATATTACCTGCACAGATATAACACACACACACCAGATAACATAACACAACAAACATGCACATACAAGGTATTTTTAAAACAATCAAACAATGTCTGAACTTCCTATTGAACTTTAAAGTCAAACTGGTTTATTATTAAATGTGCAGCATAACAACAAGTTCACTCTGTACAGATTATGACAAGTCAAGGGTCACGAGTACAAAACACAAAACAGTTATAATACAAAAGGTAGTAAAGGTATTAAAGCTTGTACTGTGTACTGCAGTATAAAATATAATATCAGGTGTATAAAGTGTGCAGGTTAAAAATATTTTAACGATCTCTCTACATACTAGTAGATACTAGTAATTTTAAATGGGTTAAAAAACACACACACAGATACTGTCAGGTAACGTGTCTTATTGTGTCAAAGAATGTGTAAGATGGCATCTTTCTCTCTGTATTTCCTGTTTGTACAGTCAGGCTAGAACAGTGTGTGTGTGTGTGTGTGTGTGTGTGTGTGTGTGTGTGTGTGTGTGTGTGTGTGTGTGTGTGTGTGTGTGTCTGTGTGTGTGTGTATGTGTGTGTGTGTTATTTGCGTGCATGTGTGCATGCTTGTTGTGGGAGTGTGTGTGGATGGTGGCTGGTTTAAGCAGCCTCACCTGGCCCGAGTCAGACTGATTGGACTCTGGGGCTGGGTGGGGCTGCACACCTGTTGCACATTGAGCAATCAGTGTGCACAGGTTAAACCAGCCACCACCACACACACTCGAGAAGAGCTCTCCGGCATGGCAGCACCATCTGCATGTCTCAGTCCATTCAACTTTAACAATAAACCGGTTTTCAACATCACCACCCTGTGTCCAATTGGTTTGGAGGAGCCCGAGGAAAGTCACCTAGGTGGAGTATGGGAGCCACCTAGGTGGCGTCTAGCGTGGACGTTGCTACACTTGTGTATGAATGCCTTGCACTGCGTGAGAGTAAAAAGAAGTTAAATTAACTCTAGAAAGTGGATTAATTATTTATGTATGAATATAATGTACTCTACTGTTCTGTACATTACATTTGATCACACACAGCATGAAAAGATTCAAACCAAACACATATTTGTTTTCTGATCCGCTCATTCTGCTGTAGGGAGGTGCTTTCTCTCTCTGGGACATTCGTGTTTCCTGATCACAAGCTAGTTTGGTGACAAAGGGGAAAATCCTCCGGCCCTTGTGAAAATAAACTGTTCGGAAAACCAGAACACCCTCTGTGTCAATATAGTTGGTCCATCCTACCCCGTTGTTATTCACTTCATCTATGGTGGATTGTTCCATATTCCATAGTCTCCGGGGTGGGTGGGGGAGGGGGGGTTGGGTGTTCTAAACTGTAACCTTGTAGGCTTACTGTAGTTAAAGCGTTAGTCAATAACATTGTATAGCTATTATGTGTCAGCATATTCCTCTACTACACTTCTCATAAAAATAAACCTTTCATAACTATAGCTGATTAAAATAGGCAAATCATTATATTTTGAGTCACTCATTGTATTTTATTGAAACCGTTTAAGCTGATGGGTTTGTTTTTCCACTCATGCGTGCCATCTGTTTGTCAACAGACTGTAACGGTAGTCGTGACAGGAACATATAGTACAGAGAGAGTCCAACCAAGAGACATGTGCCATGTACTCCGGTGCTATCCCACTCAAGAGATAAAACAGCTCTTCTCTTGACCCGGTAGGTCAACATAACTTGCAACTACTTTCCCCGGATTGAAGCAAAGCACATTTGAGAAGAGATAACTCCATCTGTAAGTTAAGTTGTGCGTAAACCAGAGTATTAAACTATGCAGAGGTCGAGGGAACATTGCAGTTTGTATACAAATATTTAAACCACTACTGTTTTTGAAGCAATACCCTAAAGATGTCTGTGTACATGTCTACTTATTGTAAGGTAAGGTAATGTATTTCATCATTTCATTATTTGGTGTGTTTTTTAATCACACACCTCATACAGACACACATGTACACTTGTACACACACATTTGGGGTTGTTTTAGAGTAATAGACGTCGTGTGGTACACGACATCTGAAAGGTGGAAGTTCAACGTCCATGTTTTTAACACATGCACACGTGCACACACACGCAAGCTGTCTTGCCGCAATCCAATCCAATTTTGGGCTAGTTTGGGTGTTTGATGGTTCGGAGAGAGATGATTAAGAGAACCATAACCTCCTCCTGATCTGTCTCCAGGGCTGATACTCTGGGTCACTCTTGGTCACTATGGAGCACACACACAAACACAGTAATGCATGTACCAACCACTGTCTCCGTTTGCTCTCTCGCCAACATCAACATGCACCCATGTTGTGTATTTGAACTGTTGATTTACTATAATACTACTATAATACTATAGGATATCTATATGTGCATGTCTTCATGCATGTATGCATACACATCCACTCTTACATACATACCTGCACACACTCTTCTCACACAATATCTCGTACATACCAGCACACACATGCACAAATAACACACCAACACACACACACACGCACGCACGCACGCACGCACGCACGCACGCACACACACACACACACTTACATACTTGCACACACACATAGGCCCTAGAGAATAATTTAAGGGGGGGTTGTGGACAGGCCATGGGGGGCAGTCATCATAGGTTAGCCCGGGTCGAGACCAACTTCTCCAGATAATGGATCCCAGCTGTGTTTCTCAAACACTGTTTATCTTAGTCGAATTCCACTGTTATATAGCAGTCTAGTCTTTCAATCTCTCTCCCTGTCTCTCGCTCTCTTGTCTCTGTTTCTGTCTCTCTCTCTCACTAACAGTGTTTACCTATCCGTCTCTCTGTCGGTCGATACATCTATCTGTTTCTGTCTAGCTGTCTATGGACAGCTAGATTTGTCTATCTCTATATATCCGTCTATAAAAAAGTCAATCAATCCATCTCTTTGACCTTTTAGCTCTCTCTCGTCATCACTTGTTCCTTCTATCTATCTATCTCTCAGGGTCACCTGTATATACTCTGGTATTGGCCCCTCCTTCCTGCTGACCGCCATCAACTTCCTCTCCATAGAGAAGGGGGTGGGGGGCAAATTGCGGTGCTCTCTGAACTACACCAACTTACACTGCCATTGCCTCTCTTTATCCCTAGATTCAAGATTCCAAAGGTTTATTGGCATGCAAAGCATACATTTACATTGCCAAAGCAATCTTTTACTCTCTCTGTCTTTTTAACCTTCTGGTTATACTGTCAGTTTGTCAAGTTTATTAGTCTGAATTGCTCCGCCCATTACATTCCATATTTTTCCATCTCTCTCTCACACACACACACACACACACACACACACACACACACACACACACACACACACACACACACACACACACACACACACACACACACACACACACACACACACACACGTGCGCATGCGCACACATGCACAAACACGCAGGCTGCCCAGATAACAGTTAGCTTGCAGAATTTGACACATGAACTGGAATTGTAGGCCTCCTGTGCTATTTTCTTTTATATCATGAATATTATGGTTGTCATGAATGCCCATGTTTGTGAGGGTCAGAGATGATTCTAATAACCCTATCCCATAATAATCCAGTTCAATAAAGAGAAGCATATACAGATCAGCAGTGGCAATAGGGAGAGTGGGAGAGAGAGAGAGAGAAGAAAAGGAGAAAAGAGTGAGAACAGTGTTTCCACACAGCCAGTCCTCCTGGCTGCTCCTTGTCCTCAGGATGATTCAAACACTTATCCGTCATCATCATCTCTCTCTCTTATTCTCTCTTTCTCACTAGCTCTCTCTCATTCTCTCTTTCTCACCAGCTCTCTCTCTCTCTCTCTCTCTTTCTCCCTCTCTCTCCCTCACTATCTCTATCTCTCACCCAGCAGCCCTCCCACTCTGTATATTTTTAGCGGACACATGCAAGGCTACAGCAGCATCCTGCCCTGTTTGGTTGAAACAAATGATGTAGGCTTACATAATCGCTCACTGTGTGTGTGTGTGTGTGTGTGTGTGTGTGTGTGTGTGTGTGTGTGTGTGTGTGTGTGTGTGTGTGTGTGTGTGTGTGTGTGAATGGGAGTGAGAGACAGAGTAATCGGCAATCTATAGTAATCTATCGGTAATCAAAGATCTTTTTGAATGTGTGCTAAAATGTGGCTTATAGATGCATTGTGTACCACATATTTAACAGAATGCAGAGGGACATATTTAGTATATGGCATACATGTAGTATATGCATAAATGACAAGGCTGACATAATTCTATGTCTTCTCTTATTGACGACATCCGTTATAACGATTTCTCCTGCTAGTACTGTGTTTCTCACGAAAGACTACTGAACAAGTCACAGAGCTAGTCTAGTGCAATAAATCACTTGTAGCAAAGAGGACGACAAAGAGCTTGTAATTGAACAGTGATTGGGGCTCTCAGAAGTTTACATGGGTGTTCTGTAAACTTCTCCCCCTGTACATCTCTACATTAATTCGCTCCAAACAGACGATTCAGATTGCAGTACACAAATATGCATACATTTGTTTCAAATGTGCAGGGCTCATAAAATGTATTCCATATATAAAAAAAACACCAATAACAATATCAATATGCTATGTTATGTAATGCCTTGTCTCTCTGTCTTCCAGGAGGTAGCAGCCCAGCTGCAATCCCATACGCAGCCCCCTCTGGACCCTTCGCAGTTGGTCCCGCGGATGTGTGTGCTGGCGCGCTCGGATGCGGGCTACGGCTTCAACCTGCACAGCGAGAGGGCCCGGCCCGGCCAGTACATCCGCTCCCTGGACCCAGGGTCCCCCGCCGAGCATGCTGGCCTCCGCCCGCAAGACAGGCTCATAGAGGTACGCAAGAGAGTGTGTGTGTGTGTGTGTGTGTGTGTGTGTGTGTGTGTGTGTGTGTGTAGATTGCAGTGATTGGTGCAGTTGTAGGTGTTTTTGTTCATATGAAGAGAATCTCATCATGTTTTACAAGTATGTTGTTATTGTCCTTCACACCAATAATTCAACAAGACTAAGCTTAAACAATACAGTGTAGACCTAAAGTATATAAAGTCAGTAGATGTAGAATCGAAAGATGGATATATATGAAATACTAAATATAAATATCCAAAGCACTTTCTGTGTCGGGTACACTGATGTATCCTTGGTCTGAAGCTGCATCGTTGCTACTTTTAAGCTGCTTTGCTAGCTTACTACATATATTGGGACAGTGGGTACAATGGTGATTGTGGACAACATCTGGAGTTTAAAGAAGCAAGGGCATGCGGCATCGCTAAAGAACTATTGGAATGTACCCGTGGTGCCAGCTTTTGCCCATTATTTAATAGCTGGTTTGACAGATCTAGAGCCGGGAATCTTTTACGAGGATGGTGTGACAGACTTGGTGCCAGCCGTCGGCCATCTTTCACGGGCTCTATGCTTGGATACCTCAATTTTCCCACAGCTGAAATAAAGCAAATGAAACCTCCCCGCCAAACAGAAACATCTGTGGTGCTTAGCCCATCTGTCTTGCTGTCCGCCATGTGTGTGGTGTGTGTCTGTGTGTCTATGTGTGTCTTTGTGTGTGTATTAGCCTGGAGCCAGGACTGTTTCCTTTCAGTCTGTGAGTGGGGACAACATGTTAGAGGGGTGGTGAGTCTGTGAATAATGACCTACATGAGGACGAATGGGGATGGAGCTCAGTGTGTGTGTGTGTGTGTGTGTGTGTGTGTGTGTGTGTATGTTTGTGTGGATAATGAGAACCATGTCTGACCATGCGTGGAGACGTTGCTTGTGTCACCTGTCAGCAGCTTGTTAGAAAGGTGAACACCCATGGCAGTCCTCTCTCTCTTTCTCTATCTATCTCCCTCTCTCTCCATTTCTCTCGATCTCTCTCTCTCTCTTGCTCTCTCTCTATATATATCTCAGTTTGACCCTCTCTCCCTCAGCTTGTCCGATTACACTTGAGTTTCTTGGCTCTAATATGTCACTAGCAAGCACAAGTCATGAGTTAGCTATTGTGTGTCAGTAGCTAGCATAATTTACCTGCTAGCAAGCATAAGTTACTAGCTAGCTATTATAAGTTATTAGCTAGCAAGCATATTCCACTAGCTAACTAGCATATACACACCTGGAGAGTAAACAAACTATATCAACTCCTGCCCTCCTATAGACACACTTAACCACTTAAACAGATAAACTCTTGGCAGCGTGCAAAAATAAACACAAACACAAGCTAATTCCATAATGGCTTTCATATTAGCATCATGTTTGAACCTGTTTGAGCCAGTGAGCCGAATAATTAATATCAGCAACGCAATCACCTGGGACCTTTCACTTCCTTAACACACACACACACACACACACACACACACACACCATATGCAAACCAAATGTTCTGAACACACTGACTTACTCTAAACACCACACACAATCAAAAATCTACACACACACACACACACACGTGTGAGCGGAACCTTTCTATGGCTTACATACACGAAAAAAATAAATAATAATACACGCAATAGCATGCGTGTATTTGCAATACACTGCAATGCACTGCAATAGAAAAGTACACTGTGGTCAAGACGGTGGAAAATAAGCCTTGTACATTGTTGGACTGAATGTGAGGGAAGTGAAACGTAAGCCAGTGCTTGCTGTGTGTGTGGGGTCCCTGACATAACACACACTTGGCTGTGTGCATCAACACCTATGGGTGCTCCAGGGGACTGGCCCTCCACCAGGTCTATCAGCCTGGGAAACCTGTCCGTTGGAATGATTGTCTGTCTGTCTGACTGAATGTCCAATTGTTTTAACCAGCTTTGTTTGTTAGATTGTTTGTGTGGTGCCTCTGTCTACGTGACTGGGGGACTTTGTCTTGCTCCTTTCGTTTCTTCTACTGAGCACCAGGAAGGGAGCTCAGGTCCACAGTAGAGCAGCTGGAGAAAAACAAGAAACCAGTCGAAAGCACACACAATAAAAACTCATCAATAAAAACGAGAGGTAAAATGGATAGCAACAATAAACAGTGCCATGAAGACGAAGTATAAGTATTTGGTTTGACATAATGGCAGCAAGTGTGAGGGGATTTAAAACCTCCTATCTCATCTTTCTGATCTCGATGGTCTTTCACCACACCGCAATGCAACAATGCAGCCTCAAAAAGAATCCAATGCTAGCTGAATGTAGAATATTATTTTTAATACCTCCCCCTCTCGCCTCACTCCCTCGCCACCACCCAGGTTTTGTGAAGCCACTCCCCCCTACCTGCCTACTTCCCTCCTGTCACAAGTGAAAATAAATAAATAAGCCAAAGACAGACAGACAGAAGGACAAATTTACCCCGAGGCCGTGGACACCTGAGACCAGGAGCCCAGCCAGAGACCTCGGACCAACACATCAATAATAGATGCTGCGCCACCCTCGTCCCTCTGCGCCGTCATGCAATGCTACCCGCCAATCCCAGAGAGAGAGACATAGAGACATATGGAGAGAGAGAGAGAGAGACGGAGAGAGAGAGAGAGGGGAGAGAGATATGGAGAGAGGGGGAGACAGACAGAGTGAGGGAGAGAGAGAGACATGGAGAGCGAGAGAGTGAGAGAGAGAAGGAGAAGAGAGGGAGAAAGATAGAGAGGGAGGGAGAGAGAGACAGGGCCAGGGGCCGGTACAAAGTGTCTGAAACCAGGCTGTTCTCTGCGTTTCAGAGGCAGATCAGAAGAGCAAGGGGGAGGCAAGGGTCAATATGCGTACATTCACATACACACACACACACACACACACACACACACACACACACACACACACACACACACACACACACACACACACACACACACTAATGTATCAACACAAAGATGTGCACTGTAGCGCTGTATGCCCTATTGGTGTCACCATCTTGTATGGCCTGCTGTTCTTGTTGTGGTACAAGACGTTATTGTCTTTAGTGTTGATGTCGTTTTGTCTCTCACTATGTGCTTTTGGACAGAAGCTCTACAGCTTTTGATTTGTACCTAATAACAGCACTTATAAGGGCACTTTTTAGAAGCACCTTTTAGGTACTTAGGTGCATGAAACTGTCGTCCACTGTTGACACCTCTTGCAGTGGGTCTTAAAGAAAACATATTCCATAGTCCCATAGACCCATGAAACACACTGTTCCTGGCCAGTTTGCCTTGTGGTTTTCCTGTGGCCGTGGTTGGGGGTTTAGTTGGAATGTTCTACCATACTGCCACCTGCTGGTGAGGCGAGCTAGTGCAAGATTAAATCCGAACCACTTTAAATTGAATACCAGGCTGTGCAATGTTCAGCCACTGATAGAAAATGATCGTTAAGCGTTGAGCGTTAAAAATTGTGTTTACATTTAACCTTTTAGCAGACACTTCCACACACCCCTAAAGCGACTTACTGATTCAGATAAATCATCTCAAGGGCTCTAACCAGCAAAGGGTTCCATTAAACCCAGTACCTTTTGGCTGAGAGTGGATCACCCTCAACCCTAAACTATTCTGCCTCTTTTACACACATATATATATATTGTTCATAAACTCTGGTCCAGGTGAACGGGGTGAACATCGAGGGCATGCGGCACGCAGAGGTGGTGGCCTTCATTAAGAACGGCGGCAAAGAGACCAGGCTGTTGGTGGTGGACCCTGACACAGACGAACACTTCAAGAGAATGGGGGTCATCCCCACAGTCTACCACCTCAGAGGTCAGTACTACACTACCCAGAATGCCGCAGTGAGGTCCCTGCAGCCTTGTTTCCTGTGTGTGTTTGTGTGTGACTTCTCTGTTATAGCACTTAGTAGTAGTAGTATATAAACGCAAACATACTTTGTATTTTGCATAGTGTCCAAAAATATTTTATTATTGATTTTACGCTGACAATCAATAACGCAGGTTTTTTTCTCAGCCTATATTGTTGAGAAATACATGAGCAATGTGTCTCTGTCCTGCCAGACTACGACGGCCCCTCCATCTCCAACGGGTCCCGGAGCCCCCATCTGAATGGGAGCTCCACCACACAGTCCATTAGGTCCACACAGTCCAACCGGAGTAGCCAGGCAGACAGCACGCAGGTACGGGCCCCAAACCAACCCTCAAAACCAACCTTCAAACATCCAATCAAAACCAGCCTTCAAACAACCAATCAAAACCAACCTTCAAACAACCACTCATAGTGGTTATCGACTCATTGTGGTTTTTAGTTTTAGTATCCCACCACAGTATCTTATGTTGTGTTTTCTTCTTCCTCTCTGCTAGCTGGCGGACGACGAAGGCAGCCGTTTTCTAGATGCCTTCGCGGAGATCGGACTGAGGTTGAGCCCAACAGCCGCCGAGGAGAAGGAGAAGGCCCGCGCCAACCGGTCCAAGAAACGAGCCCCGCAGATGGACTGGACCATGAAATACAAGCTCTTCAGCAACTTCTGAGGGACTGGACCATGAAAGACAAGCTCTTCAGAAACGTCTGAGGGATGGACCATAAAATGCCAGCTCTTCAGCAACTTCTGAGGGACTGGACCATGAAATGCCAGCTTTCCAGCAACTTCTAAGGGACTGGACCATGAAATACAAGCTCTTCAGCAACTTATGAGGGACTGGACCATGAAATACAAGCTCTTCAGCAACTTCTGAGGGACTGGACCATAAAATGCCAGCTCTCCAGGAACTTCTGAGGGACTGGACCATGAAATGCCAGCTCTTCAGGAACTTCTGAGGGACTGGACCATGAAATACAAGCTCTTCAGCAACTTCTGAGGGATTGGACCATAAAATGCCAGCTCTTCAGGAACTTCTGAGGGACTGGACCATGAAATGCCAGCTCTTCAGCAATTTCTGAGGGATTGGACCATGAACTGCCAGCTTTTCAGAAACTTCTGAGGGACTGGACCATGAAATGCCAGCTCTTTAGCAACTTCTGAAGGACTGGACCATGACATAACAGCTCTTCAGCAGTTTCTCACCAGCTTTTCAGCAATTTGTGATCAAGTATCAGCTCTTCAACTCTGTTTCTGATGGTCTGAATCCAACAAAGCTCTGATTTGGAAAAAAAACTGCTTTTTGAAAACAAATTCCAATCTCAGAATGTTCTCCACCAATGGCCAATGATAACGTGTACACACACACACACACACACACACACACACACACACACACACACTTAAGCCAGTGTATGAGGGTGATTTCCAATGAAGGATTATTTTTGTCTTCACTTTCTTGAATTATTTTGAATTCCTTGGACTTGGTAAAGTATTTTTTGGAGCACGTTTACAACAGGCTCAAGAAAAAGACATGCATGAGGATGAAAATGTTTTTTTTTTCATCTTCCTCTCCCAGGATACTCCTCGTCCTCCCATCAAAGACCTTCCCCGCTGACTGATGAGAGGCTATTTTTATATATTCAAGACATGTATAGTCTGAGTGAAACAAATAAATGAGTGTTATCTGATGAGAATTTGCTGCATTCTAGTAGTTTTAGCCATGTTTTAACCAGCGCTGGGGGAGGCTGTAGGTTAATAGGACCTCCAACACTTGTTGATGATGTCAAAGTTCAAATTAGAGGTTTTTCACATCAAATCGAAGTTTATGGAGAGTTTATCTTTTCATTGCAACTGAATTGTTAATTTGGTCATTGGTCTTGGTCATTTCCTGTTTCCTTTTCATAATTGTAATATAAATAAATGAGAATCTGAGTAAGTATATTTCATAATGTATCTTAAGTATATATGGCCTACGGACTGAATGTTTTACTGTAGATAATGAATATTATTGACATGCGTAGTTTAATTAGTTCAACTGGTCATTGACTTAACCTAGTTATAGCGTTGATGCTAAAAACAGTTTTGCTTAAAGTTATTACTTTCTATATAAGTCATAGATCAATCATATAAAATATTACTCACCCATAATCAATTGTTCCAATACTCAAAATATATGTTGTTCAGTTTAACTCTACAATATCAATGGGATATGCCACTATTGTTTAATATATTGACAGGGAGAATAACTGGAAACAACTGACTGGAAAAGGAGAGGAGTCGTTTATTTTTTTTAATCTCTTTTCCTAGAAAGAAAAAAGATGGTCATCAAGAAGAGTCGGTTGCTTGTAACTGCATTGTGTGAACAGTAGAGGGTAGTATTACATCTCAAAGAAAAACAAAATGTCATGTCTTGGCCGATGTCCATTTTTGATGAATAATCTGGAACAAATCTTTGATATGAAACGTAAAAAAAGAATGGAATGAAAATGAGAAGTCAAAATATGATTTGTGGAACTTTTTAGTTAGTATTTCATATTGGCTTGAAGAAGAGGGAGAGATAAAGAGAGACAACGAGAGAGAGGGGAACAAGAGGTGAACAAGAGGTGAAGAACTAATCCGGTAAATGCAATGTTAGGCAGTTGAATGGGAGAATGTGAACGCAAGGTGATTCAATGAAGTGAAGTAAGCAAAAATAACCAATAATCCTTTGTCAACGCAGCCCGCACACTATAAGTTTGATGAGTTAATAACGTGTTGCAGACATTTTTTCATGATCAAAACATAAAAAAATAAGCTCTTTTTTGTTTGAGGAATAATGGGTCAGTTGTCAGCAACAGGCAGTTTTTTTTCAAGATTAGTTTGTCGAGAGTGAAAAAAGAACAAAGATGAAGGGCAACACTACCCTCGGCCAAGTCCATCTACAACAAAATAGTCTCGAAGCAAGACCTTGGATTTCATCTGAATTGGGTTTAGGTTGAAAATGCCTTCAATGTCATTTTATAGAAGACACCAAATTAAAGAACATTAAAACCAGAAAACATAATTAATTTGTTGCATCTTCTCTAAAACCTGTGTGTGTGCTGACGTTCTGACTCATGGTTCTGGTGCATGCTGGGAGATTCCAGTCAGTAAGGACGGGTCAAGTTTGGGTTGGGGAAAGGGTCATGGCAAACACACACAGACACACATGGGAACAGATCAAAGATTACTGCAGGGAGAAGAAGGTCCCAGTAGGCTTATAGTCAATTACACACAGCACCAAAACAGCTGTCATAGATACACACAAAACACTCACAGAAACAACCACAAGCACACACACACAATGAAGTCACACACTCGTATCCTCACAGGGAAATATAGAGACAAGGGAGTCCGTTGTGCGTCATGTTTAGATGTATCCAAGCACAATATGTGCACAGATACGCAGACGTATTTTTACTCAACACCAGCACATTTACATGAATGTTTGGTTTTGTCTTTTGGTTATTTGTTGATGATACTAGGATATCTGTATCTGACATTCTTTTGATCATCTGTATAAGTATACATAGCACATGGGCGGGTTGATAAATTTTTTCAATAAAGTTTTTTTTGAATGTTTAACCTTGCCATCTTACCATTCCATCAATCACATTCTTTTATTTTGCATAATTATTTTGTATTTATATTATTATTATTTGTATTGATTTTATTAGTTGTGCAGCTTTAGATCATACTTATCTATCATACTATCTATCATACTTTTCATCTTTTTATTGTCCTTCTTCCCAAAGGTTCCTACGTTTGGGATCGTCATACTTTATGCTAGAATGATAATAAAAACTTTATATACCTTATATACCTTACAATCCAAACTTTTATGGAATGACTCGACGCTTTAATTCTGTTTTAAACCCTTAAACTCTCACATACTCACAAATGGGATTTTTCTCTGTGCTTTGGAATTGTTAAGGGTGCAAAAAATATGAACTATCACAATATATAAACTATTCCAACAATATTTAGACCCCATAGACTTATTATACATCAAAATGTTGAGCTCCTAAAAGTGATTGCTCATGTCAAACAGATCAAAATGTCCTAACACCATGGTGTTTAGACTTTCACAAGAACTAACTTTAAATGTTCTCCACATACACACACATTGAAATCTAAAAATCTGTTTAGGACTAAACAGCTGTTTAAAAATAACACAATTCTCTCACTAGACAATTAATATTCTTCCCAAACTTCCAGACTCAACTCCTTAAAACTTTATACTCCAACAATAAATAAAACGTACTACCATACCATAAAACTTCTATACCAAAAAACTTCTATACCATACCATACCATAAAACTTCTATACAATGACTCAACAGTTACAATGTATACTTAATAAATGATTAGACTTTTACACTAAGAATGCCCTAGCAACCACATAGAACACCATATAAACCATCTAGATTAGCATAGCAACCACCTAAAACACACCAGCAACTCACTTTAACACTGTTGGATCCACCTAGAATAACCTAGCAACCACCCATAACATCCTAGCATCCACCAAGAGCACCCTAGCAATCACCTAGGACATTGTAACAATCACCCACAATACCCTAGCAACCAGTTAGAACACCATAGCAAACCCACAAGAACACCCTAGCAACCATCCAGAAAACTAGCAAATTTGCAGAACAAACTAGCAACCATCCAAAAAGAAAAAAAAAACACCCTGGCAGCCACCATTATAACAATGATTATTTTAGTAGTCATATTTAATTAACCAGGTATAGTCTCACTGAGATTTGTCTCTTTTGCAAGAGAGACCTGTTTTGTCTTTGATTCTTAACGCATGTTTTTTTCCAAACTTGTGCTTAGTTTTTGAGGTTGTTTTGTTGTTTTGCATCTATATTTCTCATCTAGACTTCGTCTCGACCTCTCTTTGGCTCTTTCTTTCTCTCGGCCACTATCTTGGATGATTAGGGGCCGGTGTTGGCGTTCGGTTTCCACGTCCGATCCTAGAAAATCCGACCGACCAGCTGCCGTAGGTTTTCAGTTCCCGACCAGGGTCGCACTTAGGTCAAACATCTACTGTAATGTATGTGTGTGTGTGTGTATATATGTGTGTCTGTGTCTGTGTGTGTATGTGTGTGTGTCTGTGTGTGTGCCTCTGTGTTAACTAGCCAGTGACAGGTTAGTCCACCGCTGACCTGATTTAAAGGTCAAAGGTCAATGAGCTGTTAAATAGCAGTGGCTGTATACATTTTTAAAGTTTTTATATCACAGCTCTATAATGGAGGTTTGTTACCCACACACACACACTTTGTTCTCTTTGTCAGTTGTTTTGGTATTTAAATCAAACGATACCAATAAATTGTTATGTATTTTGAGAAGCTTTTGGTGAAGGCACTATTTTGTGTTAAGCCAATAAGACTCATAAAGGGTTTAGTAAGTGATGCGTCATCGGCATGAATACATAACAGGGGAAGGCCCTGTGTTGTCTAAAGATAGTCTAGTCAGATTAGAATGCTAGAATTTGTTGGAATGCCAGACAAAAGGTTTTGGGATCGAACCCCAAGGTCCACAGTCTACCCTATATTTGCTCATCAATGTCAAGTATCTCAATTCACTGTAAATTACTTTGGATAAAAATATGTGCTAGGCAGAGTAAGGAGTTAAGCCACCGTATCTGAGTTATGATAATTCATATTGTGGAGACATGATTGTTGAGGCGTGCTTGCACTCAGCCATATCCCACGTTGACAACTAGACTAGCAGGATCATAAATCTTCACTCAAACCAAGACTATCTGGTTTGGATCGTAATGAGGCCTACATGTGTTGACATAATGGCAGGCTAAATAACGTAATAACTTTTATAATCGTTGAAATCCATAACCGTGGAGTTTTGATTGATAAATCCAATCCAGAGAATTTCATGTAATAAATTTAGTAACATTTGTTGCCCTTATATAGCTCAGAAATGCAAAATTGTTGTTGCTTCTTGGCTGCTTGTCCGACAAAGCATTAGCAAGCACATTTTTCCTTTTCATTGAGATAGGGCTACCACTTTGGAAAAAAATTGTTTAGGAAAAAAATGAAAGAAAGAAAGTGAGAAAGAAAGAAAAAATTGAGCCATAGATATGGTAGTTATATGGCCGCTAGGTGATGCAACACCTGCATTTGTCCGGGGAGGTCATCCAGTGGCGTACGTGATTGTTACCGGACCATAATGACACACGTAGGCTCGTGATTGAGCTCCCGGGAGTCCGGCGCGTGGAGCAGGCGGTGACGTCTGTAAATCAAAGGAGCGCGCCGCTTCAAAGCAGAACCAATGACAACAGAGGGGAGAGGGGCCAGCACAGAAGGGAGCTACAGGTGGGCACCTTCTATTGAACACCTCCGTGTTGCACACATTTGGACCTGCTATTGTGGAGCCGTTATTGCTTGTCCTGTCCTGACTATTCCGGTTTTTTTTTGTGTGTTCACGTCTTCCAATTTCCATGTCATTTTAAAGGCTTAGGTTTTAAAGGCTGTCAGTCTAAAATGACCCATTTCTTAATTTCTTCCACTTTTTACCTTAAAACGTTTGTTCGCCTGCCTGCCTGCCTGCCTGCCTGCCTGCCTGCCTGCCTGCCTGCCTGCCTGCCTGCCTGCCTGCCTGCCTGCCTGCCTGCCTGCCTGCCTGCCTGCCTGCCTGCCTGCCTGCCTGCCTGCCTGCCTGCCTGCCTGCCTGCCTGCCTGCCTGCCTGCCTGCCTGCCTGCCTGCCTGCCTGCCTGCCTGCCTGCCTGCCTGCCTGCCTGCCTGCCTGCCTGCCTGCCTGCCTGCCTGCCTGCCTGCCTGCCTGCCTGCCTGCCTGCCTGCCTGCCTGCCTGCCTGCCTGCCTGCCTGCCTGCCTGCCTGCCTGCCTGCCTGCCTGCCTGCCTGCCTGCCTGCCTGCCTGCCTGCCTGCCTGCCTGCCTGCCTGCCTGCCTGCCTGCCTGCCTGCCTGCCTGCCTGCCTGCCTGCCTGCCTGCCTGCCTGCCTGCCTGCCTGCCTGCCTGCCTGCCTGCCTGCCTGCCTGCCTGCCTGCCTGCCTGCCTGCCTGCCTGCCTGCCTGCCTGCCTGCCTGCCTGCCTGCCTGCCTGCCTGCCTGCCTGCCTGCCTGCCTGCCTGCCTGCCTGCCTGCCTGCCTGCCTGCCTGCCTGCCTGCCTGCCTGCCTGCCTGCCTGCCTGCCTGCCTGCCTGCCTGCCTGCCTGCCTGCCTGCCTGCCTGCCTGCCTGCCTGCCTGCCTGCCTGCCTGCCTGCCTGCCTGCCTGCCTGCCTGCCTGCCTGCCTGCCTGCCTGCCTGCCTGCCTGCCTGCCTGCCTGCCTGCCTGCCTGCCTGCCTGCCTGCCTGCCTGCCTGCCTGCCTGCCTGCCTGCCTGCCTGCCTGCCTGCCTGCCTGCCTGCCTGCCTGCCTGCCTGCCTGCCTGCCTGCCTGCCTGCCTGCCTGCCTGCCTGCCTGCCTGCCTGCCTGCCTGCCTGCCTGCCTGCCTGCCTGCCTGCCTGCCTGCCTGCCTGCCTGCCTGCCTGCCTGCCTGCCTGCCTGCCTGCCTGCCTGCCTGCCTGCCTGCCTGCCTGCTACATACATACATACATACATACATACATACATACATACATACATACATACATACATACATACATACATACATACATACATACATACATACATACATACATTCATTCATTCATTCATTCATTCATTCATTCATTCATTCATTCATTCATTCATTCATACATTCATACATACATTCATACATACATATCGGCGAACACAAACGGCTGGTTGAGTTTGTGATCGCCAATTATGCGCTTACAGATCCCCGCCTCCAGCAACATCATTCGTCTAAACAAATATGAAGCTAAGAGACGTTCAACCACATTTGAGCTCATCTGCCGTCAGACTTTACATATTAATCTGACTCGGTATGTCTTTACCCTGTGTCAGTGTGTAGTCATGGTTTCTCTGTTATAACAGAGGAACGCTATACTGGATTTATAGTTAATATTGCATATGGATGACGGATTTTTTTTTTTTTGGCATCTGTTTGTTTCATTGTATTCATTTAAAAGTCCTTTGTACGAATATCCTTTCTCTATCTATCGTTGATTGTTGACTGGGAGAGGTTGATGTGTGTCATTAACCTTATCTGGTCAGCCCTTGTCCCTCCGACTACCAAAAATCTCTAGCTTCACGTGAGGTGTGTATGTCAGTTAACAGTCCCCGGAGCGAGAAGAATATGAAGATGACAAAATGAAGAAGAAGAACAACAACGGCAAAGAAAAAAATAGAGTAAATATGGAGTTTTGTGACGAAGAAGTTAGCCAAAGCAATAGCCGTAACATGTAACGGAAGTGGATATCCCTTCCTCGGAAGTCCCTCCCTCTATGTCGTCTCTTGCCATTCAACCTGTGTTACTGAAGTGGACATCGCGCCCTCCGAAGCACGCTCTGAAGTCCCGCCCTCTCCATCACCAATAACACACATCCGAAGAACCCCGTTCCAGCTGTTCCGGCGCGAGAAGAGAACGTCTGAGAACAACAACATTAAATAGAATTAGTGAGCCCCTGACAAATTTTAATTCAAAAGAGCTTAATTGGCATGGAAAATAAACATTTACATTCCAAAAGCAGTGTGGGAGTACGTGTGGATGGTGGCTGGTTTAAGCAGCATCACCTGGCCCGAGTCAGACTGATTGGACTCTGGGGCTGGGTGGGGCTGCACACCTGTTGCACATTGAGCAATCAGTGTGCACAGGTTAAGCCAGCCACCACCACACACACTCAAGGAGAGCTCTCTGGCATGGCAGCATGGAGCATCATCTGCATGCCTACTTCTATGCAACTTTTACAATAAACCGGTTCAACATCACCACCCTGTGTCCATTGGTCTGGAGGAGCCCGAGGAAAGTCACCTAG
>JACYXH010000278.1:1412719-1525219 GCA_026745465.1 Lota lota | reverse complement strand
GTGTGTGTGTGTCTGTGCCTGTGTGTGTGAATCAGCTGCAGCAGATAGCCAACAGGTGCTGAGTGTTACAGACAGAGGGCAGACCGGGCCTCGGACCCGTGTGGTTCATGGTGGTCTGGGCTGGATATATTTAGTGTGTGTGTGTGTGTGTGTGTGTGTGTGTGTGTCTGTGTGTAGCCTTTTTCAAGGGTTTTTTCCAGGAGGTTATATTTAGAAACCAGGAGGAGATGTGCACATGCAGTAGGATAGTACAAGTCTGATGTAAGAGACTGCAATACAGGCCCGCGCTCACACACACACACACACCAACACAGACATACACATACTGTGTGTATGTGTATGTCTGCGTACCTTACGTGGCCAACACACACACACACACACACACACACACACACACACACACACACACACACACACACACACACACATACTGGACAGTTGTATCAAAGTGCCAATAGTACAAAAATGTGTCTTAATCCAGTCACACACACACACACAAACCCCTCTTGCCAAGCAACCTTTCAACACATCAACTGACAGAAAGCATTCCAGACACCACAACTCAGACGGCGCCAATTTTTGCGCTATTTTCCAGAGCAGTTAAACCTAAACGCAGTTAAACCTAAACGCAAGAGAGAGAGAGACAGAGGGACAGAGGAACAGAGAGAGAGAGAGCACACACAGTTGAAAAAGCAATGCTAACAATAATGAGAGGTAGAACGGCGGTGCTGACAAAGAATAGCCTGCTGCTGGCAGTAGCAGGTGAGAGAGAGCGAGAGGAGAGAGAGAGAGACTGGAGAGAAAGGGTGAGAGAGGGAGGGAGAGAGAGAGCGGAGCGCAGAGCCGCAGTGACGCCATTGTGGTTCCGTAGCACTTCCTGTCTACTGCCACAGTGTTTGTGTGCTCTGTCACCCCGGCAACTGCCAACACATAAATACCAGAGAGTTGGGGGAGGTTTTGGGGGGGGGGGGGGCGTTATACTAATGTGTGTAGGAGAAGGAGAAAGATAGTAAGGAAACAAAGAGGAAAAAAAGTACATAGCAGTCAATGGCAGTACAATTCTTAAGTAAACCAAAGCAGGACAATCATGAGTGGGATCAGCACACTTTGGTCCGGCAATTAAAAAGCATGAAAAGTTATGCTCCCAGATGTTGTGGGGACCTCAAACCCACAGAGAAGGAAGAGATGTTAAGGAGTTGATTGGATCTATGATCCAGCAAGACGTCTCCAGAAATTAGCTGAAGATTAAACTATGACTCCATACACCGATACACCAATGCTGCCAGAGTGCACAACACATCTCTTATGTGAATAGCGTTATATCCAAAGTATATAGAAGTTGCCATTCATTACTCAAGTTATCTTTATACAAAGAGACATCCTCACACATATTCGTACTAACCCTGATAACTGCTGAAGATACGACCCCTATCGTTTTCTTTTTTTTTTTTTTTTTGCCATGACAAAAAAGCTCCGGATTCCGGTGTGATCGAGAGGCCATGTTGTAATGTTGGGAAATTCACTTGGCGGGTCGTTCAAACAGCAATTTTACGCAGTAACTTCATCTCAACGACTACGTTTAAAGGACTAGCGTAGCCAGACAGATGACTTACAGACAGACAGCTTACTACTAGCGGTGGTATGGCTGGTCGGCAGCCAACAATACAGGATTTGCAGTTGAGGCGATTCCTCAGTTGTAAATGTGAATGCAGGGATTGTAAATCACACAGCAAGGCACACAAAATACAATCAAAGCATATAATTATACAGTACTCAACGACAACAGTGTGTGTAGGAATCAAGAGGTGGAGAGAATGCATAGGGATGGTGCAAAAAGTTTAGAAGGTAACAAAACAACTACTTATTTGCCTGACTTCCGTACTGCATGCACACAAAAACATGACCACACACAGACACACACGTGCACATGTACAGACACAGATATAGAGACAGACAGACAGACACACACACACACACACACACACACACACACACACACACACACACACACAGAAACTGTAGTCCCACAGGGCCCTGAGGTTGGGAAGAATGTATACAACTAGTACTACTAGTTTCCTGTCTATTTCTCCAGGACATTTTCCAATGCGTGGTGTATAATTATTTTAAATTAAATTACCATGGTAACCAAAGATTTGTATTTGTATATTTTTATTTATTTATTCGTTTATATTAAAAAAAATTCTCCCCTTGGCACTGTGTCCAAAATAACTTTGTCACTGTCTGAGATGATCATTCAGGACCCTTGTGATGCACAGACACACACACACACATTAGACATTTTACACATACACACACACACAGACACAAACACAAACACAGACACATATTAGACATGGTATGCATACACACACACTAGACATTGTACACATACACACACACACACACATTAGACATTTTACGCATACACACACACTAGACATTGTACACATACATACACAAACACACACATTAGACATTGTACACATACACACACACACATATACACACACACATTAGACACTGTACACATGCACACACACACACACATACACAGTGTGTGTGTGTGTGTGTGTGTGTGTGTGTGTTCAACACGTCACACTTCCAGTGTATTATGTACAGTATATTATCCACCCTAGATTCTCAGCAGGGTGCTATATTTCACACAGGGAACAGGATATGTCCGTAATACTAAACACAAGAAAACCTGGTAATACCGGTGTGTGTGTGTGTGTGTGTGTGTGTGTGTGTGTGTGCGTGTGTGAACCCAGAACACCAAGTGTGTATTTTGTGAGGTGGTGCTGGTCATGTGTCTTACCGCCACAGTCATCTCACTAAGCTTGGGTTTGGACGTTGCTAGGCGACGGCCGACTGTGTATGTAACTGTCTGTGTGTGTGTGTGTGTGTGTGTGTGCGTGTGTGTGTTTGCTTGTGTGTGCATGACGTTTGCTCCCTCCCCCCCAAGGGGTGTGCCATTTTTATGTGGCACTCCTCTAACACACCCCCCTCCAGATTGTGTGTGTGTGTGTGTTTGTGTGTGCCAGTTAGTGTGTGTGTGTGTGTGTTTGTGTGTCTATACGTTTATGTCGTAGAGTAGGTGTGTGTATGGGTGTGTGCAAGTGTGTGTGTGTGTGTGTGTGTGTGCACATACATTTATTTGTCCATAGCCGTTTTCACAACTCCGAACAATGTCCAGAGAATCAGGTCTGGATTTTGTCCGGAGTTGCCATGTAGCAAACAACAGGAGATGCGACTAGTTTTGCGCCAGTCGCATGATAGAAACATCATCAACGCTTACAGTGAATTCGTGAGTATGTAGAACAAGATCTAGTCACTGTAAATTCTCCGGACAATGACCGGCTTATTCAGAAATGGCCTCAATCGGACATTACACAGACTTTGTTCTAAGGAGTTGGCAGGGAAAATCTGTTTAATGTCCAACTAAGTCGGACATTAGCATTCTCACATACAGCTCCTCCATGTAATGTCTGCATAAATTCAGGGTTGCAGTGCATGTTTGAAAGGGGCTTAAGTGTGTGTGAGTGTGTGTGTGTGTGTGTGTGTGTGTGTGTGTGTGTGTGTGTGTGTGTGTGTGTAGCTATCAAGAAATGAGGAGAGGGTGGGTAGGGAGGGGAGTCATAAAGTCTCCTCTAGCCCCTGTCAAAAGTTAGGGAGTGTGGGGGGGGGGGGGGGGGCTGTTGCAGAGGAGGGTATGAAGAGGCATTAGAGTAGAGGGGCTGTTTCAGCACTCAACAGGTGCACATCAAACCCTGTTTGAGCACTACACCCTCTTTGTATCTCTGGGGGTCTTTTTCCTCTTCCTCACTCCTTCATCACGCACACAAACACACACACACACACACATACACACACAACAAACAATAAATAATTGGACAACTGTGCTCAAATGCAGTCTGGTGTCTGAACTGGACTGCTTCCTCTATCTGCAGTAGGCTTGAGTAACACATGCCATGCCTCAACTACGTCTGCTGCTTGGGTCTTTGTGGAATCAACACGCATTTGATCCTGTGATCCTTATCTCACTAGGGCAGGACACTGGTTCACATGCCTCACCCTGCAGACTTCCACTGAGAAGTTCACTTTGTTGTTGAGAAAGCGTACAAGAAGGGCGGAACGGGACAATCACTGGGGAGAGGAGGGGGAGAGGACAAGGGTGGGGAGGGGGGTGTATTTGCCCATAAAGGCGTTTTATTTTTTAAAACTGGTACACTTGGTGTTCTCTTCCTGTTCGAACAGCCTTTTATTTTATTAGCAGCTGTGTGGCTAATTACCTCCCTACCCCCTTTCCTGTGTTAGAGGGAGCGAGAGGGAGAGGGAGAGAGAGGGATAGAGAGAGAGGGAGAGAGAGAGCACAGAATAAACAGTGAGAAAGAGTCAAACGGTTAAGACAGAGGAGGAGTGCAGACAGGGCAGAAAGGGAGAGAGAAAAAAGAAAAGAAAGAAAGAGAGAGCAGAAGAGGAAGAAGAGGAAGAAAAAGGGGGAGGGCCCAAGCTCCTCTGACGTGGTCAACAGGAATCCCCTTGACTGGGCTGGGTCTGCCCGCTCCCTCCCTGGCTCCCACCCTGTCTGGCTCCCAGACACACTCACAACGCACGCACACTCCTGTCTGCGAGGCAAAAGGAGAGGCAGACCGAGGCAAACTGAGAGAGAGAGAGAGAGAGAGAGAGAGAGAGAGAGAGAGAGAGAGAGAGAGAGAGCGAGAGAGAAAGAGAGAGAGGCCGACGGAGACATACTGAGAGAGACAGAGAAAGAAAAAGAGAGTTAACCTCAGGCCGGCACACTAAAGGGCAAGAAGACACGAGCAAGAGAGGGAAATAGTTTTCTCTCAGGTACGTACAGTTATTGTTTTTTAATTTTTTACATTTAATTTGTAAACAGCTTCAACTTGAAACCCTTCCGGATATCGGTCGCTAAATTCTACGGCTTTAGGGACTTCCCGCCTTGTACTTTTTTTGTACTGGACCCCGCATTGATTCTCAACTGCCTCCTCAACCTGTTGATCAGACAGGGCTTTTGCACAGAGAACCCATGGCTGCATTTCCTGGCTGTTCAAGTCTAAGGCATAAGATCCGCTAAGGGTATGGCTTTTCAGCCTCTGGCGCGCGCGTAGGACCACCTATGCCTTTGAACAATCTCCATTACAAAGGTCAGCTGTAAATAGTTATGTCATTGTGTAAATAATCGTTTCCTCAACGGCCCTTTTAGCTCTATGTCTGTTTCTCTGTCCGCCTGTTGGTCCTGGGTCGGTCTGTGTGTCTGCATGTAAAAGAGGCATGTGCCTTGCTCTGTGTTTTAATGGCAAAAGCCTTTGTACGTCCATGTGAATGGCTGGTTGGTCTTCTTTCTACGCATATATAGTGCATACACTGCTTATCCCCTGACCTCCAGGGGTCTCCTATCGTTTCCCCAGGTTGGGTTGGGTTGAGGTTAGGTTACGGTAGGTGGATCTGGACCCACTGAAGGTTCTTGTGCAACAGTCCACGGGGAGAGGAGGAAGACGAGTTGGTGGTGGTGGTGGTGGTGGAGGAGCAGAGGCTGTAACATTCCTCTCATTGTTCAGGGGCCCTGTAAGTCCCACCAGTGTAGCTCTCCCAAACCTCCATGAAAGGAAGGGAATCCAGCGTAGTGTAACTAACCCAGACTCAGCCCTCAGACAGAGGCCCACTCTTTCCCTCTCTCTCCCTCTCTCTCTCTCTCTCTCTCTCTCTCTCTCTCTCTCTCTCTCTCTCTCTCTCTCTCTCTCTCTCTCTCTCTCTCTCTCTCTCTCTCTCTCTCTCTCTCTCTCTCTCTCTCTCTCTCTCTCTCTCTCTCTCTCTCTCTCTCTCTATGTTGTATGCTGTATGTGTGTAAACATTGATGATATTGGTCTGGCCCAGTGGTCTACATACCATATTCTCCTGTGACGTCATCCACCAGTCCAAGAGTCAAAGTCCATAACCTTCAAATGAATGAATGAATGGACGGGTGGATGGATGGATGTACGAAGGGATGGAAGGGTAGATGGATGAGGGGATTGAGGATGGATGGATGGATACATAGGTAGATGGAACATAAATGGATGGATGAACAGATGACCAGATGATAACGAGTGGCTCGATGGATAGAAGGCTACAGGACAGCTGGGAAATGCAGTGATGATGAGATAGACCCGACCTTTGAAGGGAATCTGGACCAGGGTGTTGGTTTCTGGTTTTGGTCAGAGGGGTCTGGCTTGACCACTGGGTGTGCCAGGCGGCAGAATCCCAAGGAGTGGGGCCGAGTTCAGAAAGTCTTGGTGGAATGTATGCATGTGTGTGTGTGCGCCCGTGGTTTAACGGCAGCAGAGCGGCTGTGGACTAACTGCAAGGCGAGTGGTGGTCAGTGGGGCTTGGCAGGCAGGGAACTGGGGGAGATTGAGTTACACAGGCTGGGCTACAGGGAGTGAACCAAAGGCCCCGGCTAGGGCTCGAGCTGGGCTGGGTCCATTGACCTTAAAACAACTTTGATATTTTTCTTTCTTTTTCTTTTTTAAGAGACGTGATGTCCCAAATCGGGCCTGTACCAGTGATTTCAGCCAGGCCCATAAATGTCCCATTTTGGAGAACAAGCGGGTAAGCGACGGTTGAGGCAGCGTTTGTCGGAGGTCATAGAAAGTCACGGCCTCAGCAGTAATTGCTCCCTTGCACGCAATGTGAAACAAATACGATCTATTTACATTTTTATTCATGAACCTGTGAGCAAGCTCGTGCACCGTCTCTGTCACACACACACAAACACATGTGCACACACACAGATGCGCACAGAAACACAGAGGCACACACACGGCCACGCACTAGGCATATAGTCAGGGTGTGGTTGTGTGTAAAGGTGAGACGGTTCATAGAACTAGGTTAAAAACAGAGGAACTGGTTTTGAATGGCAGTGTTTGGATTATTTGAGATTAAGTGCGGATTACGGTAAAATAAGCACAGAGGTTGAATCCAAATCTTTAGCGCTTGGTTTGGAGACAATGTTACAAAGTGTTCTTACCAGTGGAGGTGAAAGCAGTTTTGTTCTAACAATCAGGTATCGGGATTGAAAATGTATTCTGAGATGCAGGGAAAACGCCCAGTTGTAGCTATTTCTGTTGAACTGGAAACCTGACCCATTGTTATCTACTAGTCTCTATGAATGCAGTTGTAGATTCAATATAACACGGCAACTTTGGCAGTTACATTTTTGTTTACCAATGCAACCGGTGACCATGAAGATAATACAGGGCTATAAGAGGTGTCCTTTTCAGAAGTTATGTGTCTGTCCCGACACTGCCGTGTGCTTTGGGTCATAATTAGCCTCCATCAGTTCCGCCCCCATATTTTCCAGGACCGGAACTGATTCCGATTATTATTTAAAGCTGCATTTAATAATTGGAACACTGCATTGCTCTCTCTGATGAAATTGAAAAAACCGAATGACATCAGCGGACAACAACGCGTAACTATTAACAAGGAGCACAATGGCGGCGTCTATCGCCCGGCCTACTGGCCTCCAGGGCAACTGTTTGCACTGCTCAAAGTGCTCCATCATCCAGACGCCAGAATCTCGTCGGAATGTATTTGCACTATTCCCCTTTAACGGGGATAGCGGTCAGAGGAACAGTAAATGCACATGGCCTGTTTAGCCAGCAGGTCCAGTGACATAACCTTGTTTGTTCATCGATAAGGCTTATATTGTGTGCCATGCGGCAGATTGCAATTGGCCCGATTGTGGCAATTTGACTGCACATGTGTGTGTATGTGAGTATATATATGTGTGTGTGTGTGTGTGTGTGTGTGTGTGTGTGTTTGTGTGTATGTGTGTGTATGTGTGCCGAGGGCTGGAGATACAGCTGTCTCAATATAAGTTTTTCCACTTAACGGCTTGCCCTTGTGTAAACGCCAATGTCACTTGTGAACTCACTCATGGAGGAGGGGGTGGCCAATCAGAGGCGAGGGCCCGCGAGCCACGTCTACACTTGGCCCTCTGAGTAGCGCGGAACTCAACGCAACGCACAGATGGTATAGGCTGCGTTGCACGGCGCAAACCTTTAAAATACAATGAACACACAGAGATTCAGGCACACATACACACACACACACACACACACACACACACACACACGTTCAAATGCCACACACATAGACAAACACACACACAGACACACAAGTACATATACACAAGCACACATGCTCGGACACAAGCCAGCAAACACAGACACACACACAAACACACACATACATATTCAGACACACAAAAGCACACAAATGCTAAACACACACCGTGCTAGTCCGAAAAACACACCCACACAGTAGGCCGCAGAAGGCCGTGAACACACTGTGAAAACATTTTGGTGTTGTTTGAGTACATCTGCTCCTGATTGTCACTCAGTGACTGTAATTTTCCTTCCCCCCGTGCCCCAGTCAGGATGCAACACGTCTTGCTGCGAGGACTGAGCTGCGAGCGTGTAGAAGTCCACACCGTAACAACCTAACAATGTATTCCAACCACAGCCAACCTCCGATTTCACTTTCAGTAAAAATATACATGTGTCTTTATATATATCTATATATATACACTGAATATAATATACATGTGTTTATAGGATTGGATCAGTGCACGGTTGTTCTTGTGAGAGGCCCGAACCCAGGGACGCAGCGGTGAAGGTTTTTGTTAAGGTCTTCCAAACCAAGCATTTAAAAGAAGGTGTTTGGACAGCAGCGTGCGTCAACCAGGACTCGGTCATTTTCGAAAAACGGGGAAGAAATGAGCTCATTGGTCATGAATGGCTGTGGCTTTTAAGATGGTGTGGGATTGAGAGGGAGGAAGGGAGGGGTGAGGGGAAAGAGAAGGAGAGAGAAAAGGCCATGGAAAAGAACAGCAGTGAAAATAACACATAGGAGACAAACCTCTGTCCAATCAAAGGGATAAGATGGATGGATGGAGGAAGGGAGGGGTGAAGGGGGGGGTTAAAGTTGTTGTGGGAGGGCGAGGGATGAAAAGTTTGAATGATGGTTTGATAATAAGTTGTCGGATGGATGGGTTTTGGAGAGGTCAGGATTTGGGTAAGCCTCCTTCCTTCGAGGCTTCGGCTTCACTTTATACAAAGACAATGTTGAATTTAATTTAAGCAAGATTAATGAAAACAAATGTGCCCCAAACAGTTGGACACATGCAGGGTGTAGCATGGAGCATATGGTGAATTTGGGCAGTGGTTAAATGGAGTGGTTTGGAGAAAACTAACCATGCGGTGAAAATGATATCCCCAGATAACTCAATTTTGCATCAATTTGCTCTGGCAGACTGGACTGCACAGTACCTCTCTCAGTGTGTCATTTCTTAGAAGACGAAGGAGAGAAACAGCGAGCGAGAGAGGGAGAAAGAGAACTGAAATAACAGAATAGAATAGGGACACATCATTTTCTGATCTTGCCCAAATTACATTAAAGGTGCTGTAGATACAATTTGAGAGTTGTAAAGAGAGAGAGAGCAGAAAACAGCGGAAGAGAGTAGGATTTAGAAACTCCTTCACTACGTTAATCCAATATTGGGAAGTGTTGCATTTCACGCAGCTGTGAATGACAAGGCAAGATGGATTCCCTGAACTAATCATGGAAGAGATGCCCTGATTGGTTAGAAATTAGCCCGGGCAGTCTAAAATTTGAATTGGCTCATTCGGAGGCAGATGCAGTCAACTTGAAACAGATATTCTCACACCGCATTTCTGATAATGGTATGACACCGAAACAACAGCTTTTTTATCTTATTTTCAGTACATTTAATCACCATGTCTGTTCAGATTGGCGTGTCTGGAGTAACTGGATATGTATCGGGAAGCCTTAATGTGTATAGAAGCAAATGTTAGGTTTTGTAATTTTCAAATAGCTATCTCTTGTTCGACAAATTGACCAGGGTGAACTCAAATAAAGGACTACGTTTAAAGGCATGTGAAATGTGACATCTGCACCACCTGGGCAGGTAGAGGCAGGTTTGTTAACGCAAAGTCATGTCTGCATGTAAACTTTAGCAGGCAACCACAACTCTGATCACCACAAGATCACACTGTCCTTAGCCTCACCCACAGACCCTAATACCATGGCCAGAGACAGGTCCAAACTAACCAAGAACACAAGAGTTCCCCACCCATGTGCCGCTGACTCATACCTACTACAGGGCAGGGTAATGAGCCTTATTCACCTTGCAGCCGTCTTGGTTCCAAACGCTAGCTGGGTGTGGGGAACTGAGTACGGATTTCCGCATTCAGTTCATTCAGTTCCCATAGCCCCATTTAGAACCAAGATGGCTGCTGGGTGACTAAGGCCCATGGCCCTGCTTTAAACAATCAACGCTTTCAATGGGGATGGATAGTTGGATGCATTGATTTTTCGGTTAGGTATCATTGCTGAAATGTAAGTGTGATGTAAAGAGTTGTAAAGGTTGTTCATTCAATTGACTTCGAACCAAAGGTAGAGTGTATGAATATTAAGTTGTGAAAGAAAACAATTACAACATGACATAATTACATTATACTAATACACCTCAATTACATGTAACAAGCAAAAGCACACTTGATCCAAATGCAATAGGCGCAGCAGCGATTAGGTGGCCTCACACAACACCCTTGAAAAGGAGGCTTTGGTGTTCATTCGGAGCCTATTGTATGAGGGACCAGGGCCCTGGGTCCATCTGCCTTTCTCCCAGACAAGAAGAGAGGCGAGGGGGGTAGGAGACAGACAGAAGGTGGTGGACTCCAACCTCTTAATGGGAGTTGCCACTCGGCAGGCCAACTCCTACTAACCCAGTTCTCCATGCTGTCACTAAGCAGCTATTTTTATAAGAGGCCACGGGAAGTCGGCTAGCCTGGGAGAGGCGAGACGTGCGCTGATATAGCGTACACGTACATGCACACACACTAATGGCTTCACGAGGGCACTGAAGGACTCTGACATGTTGTGCTCTCCTTATGCTTGGAAAAGGTTCCATGTAGCCAATACATACACACTGCTTCCCGACGCCACTCAACGCCTACCTCTGACATGTTCTACTTTTCTTATGCTTGAAAAAAGACGTGCCTACACAGCACACTCAAGCATCCTTATTTTTTTTAACACACAAGAAGCAAAACTAGCTCCTACAAGCAGAAAAATGCCCATTGGCTAGTGGGTGGGACAAGGTGAGGCAGAGTCCTGTACCACGTACAAAGACGTGGTAAAATAAAACATTAAATCCTCCTCCCTTTTCATAGTTAAACCCCGGAGGGATTAGCAGCGTCATTGACGTAGGAGGCGTGGGACAAGGGGCCATACGAGAGCTGTACATGCCTGGAGCCAACTGCTCATGTGTTGTACCTGCCTTGGACCAAAAACGCCGTGTGTTGTTGCTGTTGGCCAGGGGGATTCCCGGCAGAGTGATTTTTGAGACTAAGATACTGAATCACATTGCCAGGGATTTCCAATGGCTTGCAGGGGGAGACTCCACCTGGAGGCTGCGGTACCAGGCAGGCATGCACACACACACACACACACACACACACACACACACACATAGGTCTCCCTCCCCTCTCTCTAGGTCTGTCTTCTATCTCTCTGTCTACAGCACACACACACGTTGCCCTCGCTAGATTCTCTGTCTGGTCTATGTTGACTGTCTCGGTCTATGTATGTTCATCTAATTTGATCTGTCACACACACTCACCAGTCCGTCTGGTATATGTTAATTGTCTGACGACGGTCAGACAGTAATTCCCTTTGTCTATAAATACACACACACATGCACATTGAACACACATGAACACACACACAGACAGCAGGTTGCGTGGCGGCAGGACTTAACACGCATGTGAACAGTGTAAGTGTCCTCCGTGTTCACAGTGGTTAAGTTCTGCCGCCACAAGCCCACACTCAGCCCGGGTCAGAGGTCAGGCAGGGCTCAGTACTGAAGGGGTTTTGGGGGTCTTGTTGGTTTATTTTCCAACATCCCAAATGATGACTTCCTGTTTTACAGTTTATCTGTACTCTCCACTCTACCAAAACAATATCTTCTCTTGGCATGCTTTTAAAAGTAGTCGTTTTTACGTTTATTCAGGTATCTTTGTCTCCATCTCAGTTTGTGTTCCTTGTGTACTATTGAACAATTTACATCTACATGGAAATACAACATTAATAAGAAAAGTTGCTAGCAACTTTGGGGGTGGGTACCAAGATCAGAGATTTGTTGAACACTTTGTGAACGTATCATGTTTAGAGGATTAGTTGGTCTGTTGGTCTGTTTGGAGGGTGGGCTGTACCTAAACTAGTTTGTGATTGGCTAAGGTTACATACAAGTACCGTATAATGTAAGTTAACAAATAATATTTTAACATAAATAAAGCCACTGGGTTATATATGGTCATATTAAAGATATTTAAACATGCTCCCCTGTAGAGGATGTGTACCAAATGTGGTGAAGATTGGTTACAAAGGTTGTTAATACAAAGAATTGATATGGCAAATTTAATTCTCAAACTCTGTTTGGTTTTTCACCAATCAGCATGAACGTTGGTGTGTTAGCATCAACTTTAGGACTTTTCCAAACTAACTACCAACATGTTGTGTTATTATAGAACTAACTTAACTACTGTTACAATAAGTACTACAGTAATTGTATTGCCTTTCAATTATTTTTATACTGAACAGAGCGATAGTAAGCTTAGAGTTGGGTTGTCATGATGAAGTCAACACCTTAGTGTTCATCTGGAGATCGAAACCAGGGTTGCAAGTTCGACACTCATGTGCCAGGCAGAGAGGTGGTGTATTCCTGCCGTAAACCGCAGCAGCCAAAGTGCTGGTTCTGGTTGGTGCTCTTGGGCAGGGCCCTTTAAGTGTCGTCTTCGGAGACACTGTTCACCAAGCATGCAGGCCATCCAGATCTCGGCACTATATGGATGTTTTGCTGCTGTGTATTCATTTGTCTTCGTCTCTCGTGCGTGTGGACTGAGGTGTCGGGTGGTTGGGTGGGTGTTTATCGTGTGACCTGCTCTTGAGTTCACGTGACAGAGGTAAGAACATGTGGTTAGATGAGTCGGCTAGAAGCAGCATCCATTGAGTATCAGCTTTGGCTCCCCAAGGTAATCTGTTTGAGTTGGCTATTCTTATATGACTGTGTGCGTGTGTGTGTTGCTGTGTGTGTGTGTGTGTATTAAATGTCAGCTATCTCATTAGTGTCTACAAATGTCCCCTCAGGGTTGCCAGCGTGTCGGTTGCTGTTGTCTGTACCCTCAGCTGGCATTGTGTGTGTGTGTATGTGTGTGTGTGTGTGGGTTCGTGCATGTGTGTGTGTGTCTATGAGAGACAGAATGTGAGTGCATATGTGTGTTTTTGTTTATGCATCTATATGTGTACAGTGGGCATATTGAATAAATATATATATTATTTTTGTGTAATGAAGGGTTTGTGTGTGGGTGAGTGTGTGTGTGTGTGTTTGTGTGAGGTGGTCTCTGCCCCGGGCCGAGCTGGGCTCCTGTGCCTGCTGTGCTGATAATCAGTGTGTGACGTCAGCTGGCTCAGTTCAGCAGGAACAGAGGACTGGTCTCACTTCTACAAACCATGGGAGGAAAATACACACACACACACACACACACACACACACAAATGCATGCAAGCATTCATGCACACACACACAACACATATGCACGCACATGCGTACGCAAACACACAAACACAAACACGTGGAAAGACATACATACACTGAAATACACTCACACACACACACACCTTCAGAATGTATGTATATATGTATTCAATATACACACATCCCCATCTACACAGACAGACAGAGACGTACAATCACACAACCATATTTCCAGCAAGAATCAACTTCCACTAAAGTAATCAAATGTTATGACTGGACATACGTATGACTGTACATACTCTTTGTGTCTGAATAAATCGTTTTTGAATTATGACATCTGTTCAGTGATTGTAAACAAATTATCGGTTCATTGGAAATGTATATATTGTCACGTGAACAATATTAAATGATGTTATCTGTGGAAATGCGTGTCAAAAATATCTACATAACAAAGCAGTGGAATAAAATGACTTTTTGTATTTATCTATAATTAGATATCCTTAGGTTATATATTATACTGTATAAGTGTTACATGAAATATTATATATTTATGATATCATAATATATAATTTAAATCAAGGTTGTTGTGATATTATGAATATTATCTATCATAATAACCCTGTAATTTTTTAATAAAGCTTGAAACACAGGACATATACCACTGAATAAAGTGTTATCAACATGATGCAAATAAAACATCTGAATAAATCTTTGTTTGTTTGTTTTTTTCTATCATTACGATTCTGATTCTGTCAATATAACATTTAATTGTTATTTTTGGTTATTTTCATTTGTATATTCTATCTACTCTTTAGAGCTATAAAAAAAGTAGGTCATTTAAAAAAACTTTGAGGGCAAGTAACACAGAATTGGATTTACATGATCTCGATGTAAACATAATGACGAGGCAATAATATGAGTGCCTGCAACAGTAACGTACAGATTAGCAACAATGAGTGATTGATAACTGACAGACCAATCGTAGCCATCAAGTTGAATCAGCGTTAACAACAGATTATTTAAATTGATTGGCCTGCTGAGTGTTTCGGCGTAAATATGAAATATTCCCTTCCATGTTTTCTTTTTCCTCACATTTTCTTCTGCGAGACCCTATGAAATGTGTACTCAGTGACTAATTAAATGTAATTGAGTAGATTATTAAACTCAAATCCTACTTGAGTAAAAGTAGAATTACCATATTTAAGAAATACTAAATTACAGTAATTTGAGGAGTTAGTTATTAGTAATTAGTTACTTTACACCGCTTCCATAACATCATTGCAAGTAAAATACAGAAGAAAACCATGAGGTAGACTTTCATGTAGGCCTAAACCTAACCCTAACCCTAGGCCTGAGTATCAACCTGACCTTACAACAGATACGTACACTTCATGTAGGGCTGAGTATCTACCTGACCTTACTACAGATACGTACAGTAACAATGGCAGCACTTCGCTTTTTTGTGGATGTGTACATGATTGGTTACCAAGCTCCCCTCCCTGCCTCTAGATACTGATCAACACAAGATAAGACAAGAGATTATGACCCAACCACCACCAGTTCCTGACACAGAAACCTCAGAGTTGCATTATCTATTCCTATGACCCGGCCAGGACACCGATTATTGCTGTCCCTGGAGATGTCCCTAATTGCTGTAAAGATATATTTCCAGAATCTGAAATGTGCTCGTTTAGCTCATCTGAGGTCAAGTCACGTGAGATCAGAGAGAGGAGCTATGGTTGCCACAATACGTCGCAGGGTCATACGGGTGTTTTGATCCGGGCTAGGTTTGGTCACCATGGCAACCCAGTGTGTTTGTCTGTGTCATCAATGTCAGACAGCTGCGTCAGAGTGCAGACGGTTTAACTGACGACTTCCCTTTTTTTTTTGTAAAGCACTGATAGGTGATGGTACTTCCCCCTCCCCCCTCTCTCCCCCTCTCTCTCCCTCATTTGGTTTCCTCCGACGCTCTCTTGATCGCCCTGTGTACTTAAACTGTTCTTTGTCTAACCGCGTGTTTGCTTTTCTGAGTCAGTCAACCAAAGTCAGTCACTCCCTCTCTCTCTCTTACTGTGTCGTCTCTTACACACAAACAGCCTCACCTGCTGCTACCTCACCTGCTGGTGAGTGTGGCGGGAGTCTCCATGGCAACATAACAGGTCAACAATGAAACCGATAAGGAGGCAGGATGTTCCATTATATGATATGATTGAACTATTACACTTACACTAACACTCGCACACCGGCACGCACACATACACACGCACGACACTAAATGATATAACCACTACTACTACAGCTCTGTATCTCTCTCCCCCTCTCTCCTTTTCCCTGCTTTTGCTTTCAACATTTCTCTTCATCTTTTCCCTTTCCCCACCTCCCACTGTAGTTTTATATATATTCTGTGTAAACATACGTCCTTACGGCAAAAACAAATTTAATGTCTAAATAAAAGGTTTCGGTATTTGTAACATTACAGCATTACATTCATGGTAAGAATCTTACAATTGTATACATTTTATAATGTACAGCAAACCAGGCTGCTGCTGAGGGCTCCATAGGGTCCTCTTGTGGCCCAGGGGCCTCCACTTTAAAACCACTGCTTTAGTTCACTAAACCAACAAGTGCCACTATAGGCCACGTAATGGAAAACCCATGCACCGCTGCCTGTCCTATATGTCAAGCCCCAAGTCAACACACACATTTATTATAAACACTGACGTGTGTGCGCACACACACACACACACACACACATATTAAATAGTGGCACACACACGCACTGACGCACACATACATTTATAATGAAAACTGGCACACACAAACTGAAACAGAAAAACTAAATGGCAGTGAAACTTTCCAAGTGGATAGTCCTCATAAAATTACTCACATTTACATTAAAATATCAGATTCAACGCAAGCGCTGTAAAAGGATTGAATGGAAAATTAGAGACATTAACGCCCTGATTGTGGGGGGGTGGTGGTGTTGTGTGTGTGTGTGTGTGTGTGTGTGTGTGTGTGTGTGTGTGTGTGTGTGTGTGTGTGTGTGTGTGTGTGTGTGTGTGTGTGTGTGTGTGTGTGTGTGTATTATGAACACATCCATGACACATTGGGTTGAGGTTATGGGAAACTTGACCTTGGTCCGACTATTTCTGCCTCTCCTCTTCAAAAAACGGAAAATAAACTCCCCATGCCCTACAAAACCAAATAAATGTCCCTTTCTACGTACTTCAACTAGCCTTCCAAACGTGTCCATTCATAAAAACAGAAATATAACTGGGATATACATGTGTGGAAAATGAGGGGATTAACCATAAGGAAACTGTGAGTAACAATGGCAAAGAAATATCTCCTGCTAAAACAGGATTCTTCTGGGAATTTTGTGTTTTTTCATCATACTAAATGAGAGAAAGAAGAAAAGGAACGGAAATGAGTTGGTTAATACATTACCCTATGAGTGGAGATGTATGTTTGTAGGCATTATGTCTACAATCAGAGCAGAACAGCTTGTAATCACTTAATTAGGGCCCTGGGCATTGAATAGGACGGTACCTCACGAGCATCGTCATCCAGGAGTTTTGCCGGTTTAATGGCATTGGAAGCACTTCTAATCTGGGCTCGCATTCCGTGGGATCTGCACGCGCCCAGACAGGTATCAAATGCTATTGTGTCAAAACAAGTTAGTCAAAACCACCAATTACCACCACCACCACACCTATAGGACGCCGCCACGAGTTTTACCTCCCAGGATTCCAGCGTTAACTAGTGAGACAGATGCCCCTTTGGAGAGCATAAACCAAACATGTAAACATGTTGAAGGTGCATTTGCCTATGTTAGAAGTTGAAGAAAGTGTGTCAGGGAGATTCTAGAGGTTGAGCAAACATTCTAGGTTTTCAGAAATGTGTCGTTAAAGCATCTGAATGCCTTCTGAATGATTATAAAATGACAATGCGCTGAAAGAGTGTGAGGGGTGTGAGCGACCCCTTGTGGTTTTCTATATGCCGTAGAGACTGAATAAAACAGATCACTAAGGACTCCACTCCACTCTGAGACACAGCTGTTCTGCTAATGGAAACCTTGTTCCCCCCTCTTCTGGAGGAATGACCCAAGAATGTATGAGAGATTGTCTTACGCACACAACAGAACGCTTTCCTGCATTAAAAGGCGCATTGAATCCGCCTACTGGTTAGTTTGCCGTTTAATTGTGTTTCAAATAAATGTACAATTAAAATTGAACGAAAACAAAATAAAAAAGTATTGATTTCATAATGATCAGAAACTGAAAAAACGCAACCAAATGTATGCATTTGTGACGCTTTAAGCAGCAAATGCTTGATATTAAAAATATATAATTAAAGGCATAATCAGCTATTTTCTAATATAAGAGAGTACTGCTTCATATGTGTGGTGCAAAAAAAATGTTTATCTGCAACTTCAACTCTGTTTCTGTAAAAAAAAAAGAAAGGAGAAGAGTTGGACCATTGATGTAATTTTTCCGAAGTGGACCAATGGGGAATGCCAATTTGGACCAATCGAGCCAACTGTAATTTTTCTGACATTTTCTGCGGAAACAAAGTTGATGTTGCAGACCACAATTGTTTCACAACACGCGTATGAAGCACTATACTCTTATATTAGAAAATAGCTGAGCCTGACGGTCCCCCTTTAACAATGAACCCATCACAATATAAAACAATTTAAAGAAAATGTATTTAGCTACAAAGATACTTTGACCAATTTACCCCCAAAATGACAGTTATGCATACATAAGGGCAGACAATCATTTGTACATGTCAACTCACTCAACAAAATAAAATAATTATATTTTTGACTTTAATAATTTGAATGAGAATGAGTTTGAAACAAACAAGTCTTTGGTACGCACTATAGTATTCTGCCAAGCTATTTTAATCACCCTACAAAAAGAAGATAAATATTTGTAGAAACAAGTAGCCCAAGTACAGACAGAATAAAACACGCATAACCGGTCAACCTTCTTCAACAAGGCATTTAATTTTAGCATAGGTTATAATGCTAGAAGTTACTTATGCATGTGTGTGAAACCATAAACGTTTCTTTTTAAATGAATAAAATATACATTTTTCCAAACGTAATTTCACTGCTTATTATACTCCACTATCTCAGTATCCTTGGTATACTCCATTATACCAAGTATGTGACATATAATCAAGAACTTTAACTTTAACTAAAAGGGGAAACAAAAACAATTATTAAAAACGAACTATTATCCATTTCCTTGAAAGATGTTCTCATTCGTCTGTTTTCTTGCCGATTGTCATCTTGTCCGCGTGGAAAGCAAAGGTCTCTGCAACCAGTAGGGGGAACACTATTGTGGCGTCTGCGTATACCTAGAGCCGTAACAAACACAATCAGCTCAAACCTTCATTCAACCTCATGTTGTTAACAGCCTGTACATTCAGATGCATTCTGTGATTCCTGCTGCTCCCTTAATTTACTATGCTTTTGTTTAGCAGAGTCTTACATCCAAAGCAACTTAAAATTAATTTGGTTACAGGTCATTAAGGAGCAGATAGGGCTTAGGGCATCTTACTCAAGGACCTCTACAGGCTAGGCTATGGACATTGGCAATCGAACCCAGTACAAACATCGAATGCCAATTTGCAAATACACTTCGAGGAGGAATTGACCGCATCCAAATATAGAGGTTATTTTTGTCTTATCAACACTAACAGGATTACAATAACCGGAACAGGAACACTAGCCTGGGAACCAGACAAATCTCACAAGATGCTTCATTTGCTGTAGATCTGGCCTCGCTCCCATACATTTTTTTTCTGCCTGGTACGAAATAGACAGACAAATAACAACCGTTTATCTAACATGAGGCGTAATAAATACAAAGACGGTGCAGGCGCGCCGTAGAGGCATTTCAACAACAACAGAGATGGCTGCCGCTGATGTAGAACAGTCTGTTGATTCCGGTATCGGGACAATATTAAACTAAATGGGACGGTATATTTGCACTAAAAGAAGAAAAGACGACTGCACTTAAAGCTTTTGTTGAGAAGTGCTACGTCACAAGTTTCATTGCTATGATTGGTTTGTAGGCCTATCCAATTGCGTCCAGAGTCATTTTGGACTGCGCCCGTTGGTGACGCCGACGGAGAGGTTCCAGACTAATTGCAGTTTGCAATTCGTCTGGCGATGCCAGGCTACGGGAACACTGGGTGCCTTTGGAACTGAGGCAGCAGCTGCTACTCGTTACTCTGCACAAAACTGCCATTGTGTGGTTGTAGCAGGGATTTAATCAGACCATATTCATAAGCCGATATTTTAATAAAGAAAATAAAACTAATATTTCAATGCATTTACCCTTTTGTTTTTAATAAATCCTTTATCCTCATAACATCACCTTTCACCTTAGACGGCATTAAGAAAAAACAAAATAATGGAGTTGGTTGTATTCCAATGCGTCTCATGTGATCATACATGTGATCCATCACACAACAGTACAACCCCCTCCCTGGAACCACCCAGTGTGTGCTTCCCCAGAAAGAACAATAAACAAAACTTTACTACAGGGGCTTTGGCTCCTGGCCTGAGTGCTAGCCGTACCTTCACAGGCTTGGCGTCCACCCTGATCTTCCCCCAGGACACCGCCTCATCGGGACGGGCCCCGGCGTCAGAGCCGTCGAACTCTTGGCCCGTGTTGACGTATACGGAGAAGTCTGCACCGTTTCTCTGGGAAGACGAGAGCAAGAAAACAAGGAATGTCGATGGATAAAAGTGACTGGGACGCGTAGATCTGTGTTAGGTAGGTTGGTGCCAATCTATCCTATAAGACACGATAATGTGCTGCTGGTGTGTAGAATATAATAGATATTTTTATGGGAAATTTGAACTCTGCTTTTAACCCATCTCTTGGAGCAACTCCAGGTCTAATGCCAATGCCTTGGTCAACGACACAGGCAGGAGAATAAACCTAACCCCGAAAGGTCCTAGCTGGGTTTGAACTCAGGACCTGCTACAATTGAAATGAAATAGAGAAAATCTGAGAAGACCTTACACTGGTCGATTACCACAACATCACACCCCGATCGCCATAGTTACCATGAGATTGGCGTTGGCAATGTGATGTTTGATGAGCCCGCCGCCCAAGATGATCATCCCGGTCCGCTTGGCGAAAACCGCAAGGTTGTTGATTTTACGGATGTCTGACAAGAATACAAAAGACCATGAACATGAATGTTGTCTGCAGCCTAACCTGCAGACCACCTCCTAGAGTAGGAGACCCAACCCTCGGAGTCAGAATTCAGATAAGATAAGAACTTTGTTGATAAACTTATTTCTCCCGATAAAGTAAATACACAGAATGTACTGTATGAAACAGTCCATAAGTCCTAAATTAATAAGACGTATAAAAACACATGCATTCGACAATCACCATCTCCACGTTTTCTCCATTTATTCATTTCCATTCACTTCATTTTGTTTGTTTTAATGACTAAATAGTAATACTAGTAGTAATACAAGCGAAGCTTTATAGGATAACTAATATCCTACATGTCCCAGTCCTGCAGGACGCTGCCCTCTACCTTCCACGATGTCCATCACCAGGCCGGGCTTCTTGTAGGAGTGGAAGTACATCATGTCCCCCAGGGAGCCGTCCGTGAGAGCAGGACTGAACACAGGGATGTTGTTCTGGAACACACACACCAACACATATAAAATCCGTTCACAAACACAGAAACACAAAGAACTAAACCCTCATTCCCACCGAGAGCGTTGTGTAGGCAGCCTATGCTTCAGCTTGATGCGTCAAGTGTATTTGTCCTTATCAAAGCTCAATGCGTCAAGTCTATTTGTCCTTATCAAAGCAATTGGGATAGCAAGTGATAAACAGTGATAAACATAAATTGGCAGTAATTTCAGCCAACTATGGTGATGAACTTGTGTCATTCTCTTCTTTAGATCTGGAGTTTATGTCATAGCCTGACCTTGTAGGCCCAGTAGTAGACAGACTCTGGGTTGTTGATCTCCTTGCCCAAGCGGTGGATCGTTTTAGACGGGGTCCAACGTGTGCCCTGAAAAAAAAACAGGGAAAGGAGTTAAAGGTCAGGTTTATCGAAGACGTACAAAGAAGGCTTTATGTTTTCTAACCAAGCAACAGGATTTTCTTCTCTGTTTAACTATGAGCAGTTTAATATTTTGCTAATCATCGTCTTAATATGTAACTTGCCTTTCAAGGAAATCCAAAATAACCTTTTTGGGCTAGTGCTCGCCCACTATTTAAAAAAAAAAAGTAAATGCATTCTCGCCAACTTTCTTTTAATTTAGGGGCAGGGCTATATTGCTGAACAGGCTTTCCTTATCTAGCCACTACCACAACCAGATTTGGTCGGGTTTAGACAGAATGTGTAACATTGAAGTTACCTGGTAACCCAAAGTGGCCAATAATGGGTTACTCAATGGCAGCTGTTTAAACCATAGAGGGAAATTTGAGTCCATATTTACATCTTATGCTACGTTTAAACAAATGTGTGCAGTTAAGTTTTGATTTGAACCAGGTTCAATCCATAGCACTACATCACTTTTCATCTCAAATAAGTTGTTTTAGGGATTGTTTTTCCTCTAAACTTTGTTTGTTTTAATACACAGAAAATGTAAAGGTTACATACTTATATCCTCAGTGCACATTAAATAATGAAACAACATGTATAAACGTGTGTCTGGCTCAGTGTCAACATTGCCACAGTAAGAGGTTGATGCTCCACTGTGTTTGGAATTCACACACACACACACACACACACACACACACACACACACACACACACACACACACACACACACACACACACACACACACACACACACACACACACACACACACACACACACACACACACACACACACACACACACACACACACACACCTCTGTGTCCTGCTCCAGCACCATCTGGTCCAGGATGGGCATCAGCCAGTCCTCAAACTTACAGTAGTTGGAGTTTGGCACCAGCAGGTTCCCTATTCTTCTCACCAGGAGAGAAAGGAAAACATAGTGGAGGGGATGAGGAGGACACAAGCCAAGACTACAAGTGGGCTCATACCTTTTTCTCCATCACTTAAAGCTATGGTAGGCAAGAAACCAGCCAGCGTAAGCTAGCTTTTGAAAGTATCCAACCGATAAAAAAATCTCACCCCCTCCCTTCAGGCATGCCTCTAAGCCACTCCCCCAAAGCACATGATTAGCTAGCATTTGCAATAGGTCTTCGTTCGGGCCGAATGAAATGATTAGACGGGGTTATTACAGGCCTGCAACAGCCACATTCACTGACTGATACAGTCAGTACTGATCATAGACTTTAATAATAAATACTGATCATATATAGTGGGCGCGTTATATGATGACGGAAGTCAAGGTGGAGTCAGTGTGAATAGGATGTGAGTTAAATTACGAGATGCTTTATGTTATGCTTACGTGGTGGTTTTGCTGTGAATTTGGGTTGAGTGACCTGAGCCCACCTGTTGATCCCCTGCTCGCGGAGCTCCTTGCCAGGCAGTGCAAAGTCCCCCAGGTAGGTGTCCCCAAGACACTTGATGAGGTCTTCTTCTATGCCTCCCGCTGTCGTCACAATCACATCCACCTCCACAGAAAATAAAATGCGTATTGGGTCGTGTGGAAAGGCGCAACCAAAATCGAATGTATTTGTATCATTATTATAAAAAATAAAACACTAGCATAAACAATATAAATAGCTATACATATGAAATGTGTGTATAGGCGTGAATGAGAATATTGAGAATGACCAACTTCCTGCCCTGTATCGGAGTAGAGTTTGATATTTTTCGGGACAACCAGACAGTCAAAAGTTGATTCACTTTCCATAGGAACAAACTAAGGGATTTGAGGATCCATCCTGGGGTAAAACACTAAAACACCCTAGTAGTGAGTGCCTGACGGTTGTACTATTGTTGGCAAGACTACTTGATAAACAACCATATAAGATATAATTGATTATATTATTGTTATTATTTTACAAGTATTGGCCTTTGGTTCAAGGGCCCCTCCTAGACACCAGCTAACACACCTCAACAACCGGTTGGGTTATGTTGTACATGTGTGGTTAATGTACCATGCTGTGCTCTGCCAGGTAGCGGATGCTCTCGCGGACTCCGGAGCTGATTAGGTTGGAGGTGTAGCCTAGGAAAATGGTGCATCCGGACCGGTTGGATTTAGCTGACTGACTGCATTCCCCCACATCCTGCACCTCCTCTGTCTCCAGTCGTTTTTCTATCTGTGGGTACACACACACACACACACACACACACACACACACACACACACACACACACACACACACACACACACACACACACACACACACACACACACACACACACACACACACACACACACACACACACACACACACACACACACACACACACACACTCTTTAGTCAAGGAGGCAGGCGCACAGTCCCCCGGAGCAGCTATTTCTCAGCACAGTTGACTCACTGCCAGCTGAAGGATGGCTTAGGCATTTCTAACAAATTCCACTCAAAATTATAGCTCTTACATTTTACTTAACCAATCAGCCACATAAAAACGTCCTGTTATATCAGTCTCTCTGACCCCCAGCCCTCTAACCATTCTATTTATCTCGTTGATGGCAAGGCCCATGTTGCTGGCCTGGAACCCAGTTGTAATGTAGGATTGGAGCAGCGCCCTGTGATCCACGCCCTTGTTGAAGTCATAGCCCCGTATCTTGGGCATGTCGATGGAGAGTTCAGCGCTCGGTTTGAGGACGGCCTCCCTGGCCACTGACGGTGGATGGTCTGCCATTTCTCCTGTATAATCCAAAAACCGACAAATCGATCATAATCCTACCACACCCCACTCCACAGAGATACTTGTCAAAACCAGCCCCATGTGCGAACATGTATGAACACAAGGATGTATTGGTAAAAAACCGAAGACGTGACATGAGAAATGGACTTGAATGTTTGTTTCGCAGCGTATCAAGAAAGTATCAGTGCGTTTTTCATGAAGACACATGCGTGAGTACAGTGGGTTCTTTCAAATAACTTTCAAATAACCGATTCGACATTGGAAAGTGGTTAAAAAGACTAGTGTAGTTTCGTCCCCAGCCATCCGTGGTGGTAGCAGTGTGTGACTCCATAGCGACGTGTGTTAATAAATGATCATACATATGGGAATGTGAATATGTCAATACATGAATGCATGTTCTCCCAAAACAATTATAATAATACACAATTTCTCCTATAACAGTCGGATATTGGTAGGTCTAGTTTTACAGTGAATGTGTATTGACAGTGTCATAATTGCGCGATTCACCAACAATTAACCAACCAGAGACAAAACAACAACAATAAAAAACAATTAAACAAGGCTGCGATGCGATATATGCACATAACTTTAATTAGCGAATATATTTCTCTATTCGTTGTAAAAATGTACTGCCAAATAGATTAAATAAAACATTTGAACATACCTATTGTTGTTGGTGAACGATTTATACGAAAGACCGATCAAACGATAATGCGGATGGACCGGCCGGCTGTCAGGGAATTTAAGCCATAGCTTGTAACGGATGTAAACAGCACATGGGCGTGCGTACAAGGAAACAACTACGGAAAGCCCAAAGCAACGCGATTCGTAATGTATTGTATGAACTTTTGAATCTCCAATTAAATATTGCGGTGGTCCTACACATCAGATCACACCTTTATAGTATATTGAATGTGCTATTACCACTACACAGTCAGACTCTCTCTCTCTCTCTCTCTCTCTCTCTCTCTCTCTCTCTCTCTCTCTCTCTCTCTCTCTCTCTCTCTCTCTCTCATCCCCCCCCCCCCCCCCCCCCCCCCCCCACACCCACACACACACACACACGCACACAAATACTCTTTCATCCTTGGTCATGCAAGGTGTGTGTGTGTGTGTGTGTGTGTGTGTGTGTGTGTGTGTGTGTGTGTGTGTGTGTGTGTGTGTGTGTGTGTGTGTGTGTGTGTGTGTGTGTGTGCGTGTGTGTGTGATTGTGGGTGACATTTCTAAAGCTTTGCTCTGTGACCTTCTACCTGCAGGGGCATTTTGAAATGGCCTCTTTGGGGGTAGGGGGGATGGTAAACTAACCCTAACCCTTGATAAAAATGTACAATAACCACAGACAGAGACAGTTGCTCTGAATGGTGCATCATCCATCAGATGCAGCAAACAAAACCACTGATTAAATGAAAAAGTGCAGCTTTTAATATTGTTCACATTCTATTTTCTTAAATTATTTAGTCTTGCTCTCTGAGTTGATGCCAGCGGCTGTAGTTGAAATGCTGAACTGAAGACCACCATGTCGGGAAGCGTGTGTAGCAGCAACAGTGTCATCCAGGCGAGAAGGATGGTGGATCAGCTACGAGTTGAAGCCGGCATGGAGAGATTCAAGGTACCGTACCCTGCCACGCTCTTGGCCCAATGGATTCTTGATTCACATCTTGGGTTAGCCCAATTTACAATGATTTGTTAACAGGTTACATTTTTTACTAAGCTTTTAATATTGTGATTTTATTAAAAAAAAATTACAGGGAATGTGTTTTCAAACATCAAACTGATTTATGATCAAAAATGTATCATACCACTTAAAACAGAAAAGCCTTGTTAAAACGTTGGCTACTGTTTTTTTGGGGGGGGAACCGTTGTAGATGTCATCAAAAGAAAGAACAAGCACAAACGTTTCTGTGGGCATCGCTGCTATACAGGCCTGTTCTAATAAGGACTATTATAATAGACACTGCATCTTTGATTGTTTATCTATTTGCCTATTTTTATTCATTAATTTTGTTTGCTTTGATACGATTAGGTTTTTATAGCACGTCGATGACTTTTGCCTTGTCATAAGAATTAAATTTTACTGTACAGAATGACCATATTATACTGCATATCTCATAATAAAACACTGTGATGTTGAATTTATGTCATCCATGTCTATTGAGTTTCCAACATTGATATCGTCAACATCTAGATCATCCAGTTCTATATTGTTTTGTTGTTCTCCTGGTGTCTCCCTGCAGATCTCCCTAGCTGCGGCAGAGCTGGTTCAGTATTGTCAGGAACACAGACGCAGTGACCCTCTGCTTACTGGGATCGCTGCCTCCTCCAACCCCTTTAAAGACAAGAAGACCTGCATACTGCTTTAGGACTACTGCGTTAAGATGACTTCTGCAAGTTTTTTGCCTGAACGGGTCTGGGTCCTATTAGGATTTTATTGTTGTTTTTGCTATTGTTCTTACACTTCTTGCCTTCATCATTCGTTTGTTTGGTGCATTCCTCTGCATTCAGCCCACAATTCTCTGGCCAGCAATCACAACGCAATGTATGTGATAAATAACCAGACCATACAATCCGACTTCGGTCTGTTTTATTTCCCTTAGTGTTGAGTAAACAGGTATTGTGCAATTCACTTCAATCTTCACATGCCGTTTTAATGTGTGTGGAAAAACCACACAGCAGTGAAGAAATACACATGTATACAATGATTTACGAGTAGTTGGTGGTAATAAGGGTTAAGTATATATAATATAATAATAATATAATAAGGTGTCCAGCAGACTTAAGTGCCATCACATATCAGTCACTGTTAAAAAAGACAAGGCGTAGCAAAAAATGTAATTGCAATTGCAACTGTGATTGACCTGAAGCATCTGTTTAAAAATTATAACAACAATACAACAATCCCCTCGATCGTTTTAACTCTTTTACCTTCAAAACTGCATGACTCTGTGCATAATGCCCAAAAACAATTAAAAAAAAATCCACGTTTCATATGAGGCAATCTGATCCAGGAGATCCAGGTTCCAGGGCAACTCGTCTCTCCCCGGTGTCCAACGCTACATACTTCTGGGATGGAGTGTTTGCTTGTGATGAGGTAATGGAAGAGGGTCCCTCCCTCATCTACGGGGCCTCCACACCTCCACGGACGTCTCTCCCGACGCGACGGCCAGAACCCCCGACTCCACACTCAACTGATGATAAAGAGGAGGGACAAAGATGACTACTAGCGATGGTTGGTCGCCATTGAGAGCAAGCTCTGCGTGTGTGTGTGTGAGAGAGCATATGTGCTGGTGGTCCTATTAAAAATATGTCTTTCAGCCAGGGTACTTACCCCACTAACTCCCTCTTGGTAGTTCAGTGTGCACAGAGTCCTTGGAGGGGCGCAGGGAATGTGTACCTACAACAGAGACAGCGCAAGAGTCACACCTTCCCTATGCACCTTACCCACCCCAAAACACCCAGCTTTCACATTTCACTATTTAATTATCTATTATCACTAGCAGCGCTGAACTACACTACACTGAACTTGACCGCCGCGGTCATTTTGACTTACAAGCGAGTTACAATAAGTAGCTTATATTTGTCAAAGAATGTGAAACAATATATGAAAGCAGGTAAGAATGCCTGCTTGAATAGCAGCCTAAATGTATCACGTCATATGTAACCTATAAGTAAAGCAACCGCGCATGTTATTAGCTGTAGTATTTGATTGGGTTTGTTGGCGAGTAGAAACCAAACTATGTGGACGTCAGAACACATGAAGTTTCAGCATCGCCCTTTCATGACTTTTTCTAAATACGTCCTGTTTACACGAGTGTGTTCTTAAAATTCGGAAATGATATCGGAAAACAAGCTTACAAGCAATTTTGCGACTTTATACGTTGTAATCATGATCCTCGCTGTAGCTGCAAGACCGCAGTTTACCTTTTCTCCAGAAGGCATCGCAAAGGTGCAAATCTATATATGAAATCTATAGCAGACTATACCATTACTAATTTGAAGCAATTGCACATGGACGTCATCAATGTCTATTGAGTTTCCAACATATATATTTTTATCAATGTTGGTCCATGTGCAATGAATTGCAGTTAATTGCTTGTAACCTTGCTTTCCGATATCATTTCTGAATTCAAGAATATGTCTTGCATGCAACAAGACATATTTAGGCAAAGTCTGAAAGTGCGATGCTGAAACTTGGTTGAGTTTTTCACGATTTCTTTGTATTTACTAGCGGTCAAAATAACCCACCTGATGGCTGTTCTATTGTTAACTGTAACAGACGCTTTTGTCCAAAGCGACTTACACTGAATTCTGATACAAGTCAATAGGGAGCAGATAAGGGGTGATGGCATATTGCTCAAGGATGCCTACAGGCAGACATTGGGGATAGAAGCTAGTAGCTTTTGGAGTTTAAAATCCAAGCAACTACACCATCCCTGCCCCACAAATCACAAAAATAAACTTTCCCATACAGTTCCTTTAAAATACTGTTTCAAACATGCAGTTGTACCCATATATGTTCCGCCACAATTATAAGTCAAAATGCCCAGAAAGGTAGATGTAGTGAGTTGAAGGTAGATTTGCTGGGTAAAATTGACTCCTACGCCCACCTTTAGAGTGCGATCTGACGAACTTGTGTAAAGGCTCCCGGGGGACTTGTGGATGCCCGTGACCAGGGAGGTATGTCCCACATCAAACTGGGACAGGGGCTTCAGGACCCCTGACCGCACGGAGAAGGCATGTATGGTGCCCTTGTTGTCCCCCGCCCACACCTCGCCATTTTGGTAGCACATGGACAACAGATAGGACCGGAGCTGGAAGGAGGGGTTGGAAAAACACATTTCATAACCCCGGTGAGAAAATCAGCTAAATAAACGGTGCAAATCAAAACAAAAGGAGATAAAAAAAAATGCATACAAGAATATAAATAAATACATTTGACTACAATATATACAGTATATATTAATATACACCTATGTTCGATCTACATCTCATAGAGTAAACTAAGGTAAACACAAAATCTATTTATATGGTCAACATAGTAAAAAGGTGCCAATGGCCTTGGTGGAACATATGAACCACATGTGCAATGAATCGCATACCCAAGACAAATTAAAAATGAAAACATGAAAGCGCACATGATGGAAATGGTGGGATGACCTCATCTTACAGTGAAAGTTGCTTTTCATTGCTACACAGCTAGGCTGGTGGAATTCAGGATTAATGGAATGAAATTGAATGAATACCTCGTGATCGTGTGGAAAACACACGGTCATCCCAGTATTCAAACACATGACCTCCAACATCAATGTGGAGTAAATATTATGACAGGTGAGTGTACAGGCTACCCGTAGTCTCTTTAAGGTCTTGCCGGCCCTGCGGTCATAGATGGCGACCGTGTAGTCCTGGCTCCCAGAGATGATGTACTGCTCATCGGCGGCCAGACACATGACGGCCTTGCCATGCAGCTGAAGACTCTTCACCAGGGGCTCAGCCACTGTGACACAAAACACAAACACTTAGTGTGTATTATCATTCTTTATTATACTGTATTGAGACATAAGCCCCTTACACACCTGCAGTCTATCCCAGAAGTGTTCTGGGACATGTCCTGCATGGGGTCATGTGTGAATGGAAACAGGGAAAGAAATACCCTAAAATTCTGTACCTTCAATTTCCCATCACAAAACCTAAGGACATTTCCGGAACACTGCCGGTACGGCTGTGTTGTGAATGAAAGCAATAACATTGCCGGGAGTGGCCATGTTGTGTGGGAGTGAGCGAACCAATCATAAGACTCCGCAGATATCGTATTTGAATCCGCAACTGTTTATCTCAACACGCCAATGCTTTTCGGGTGATTCAATAACAATATCAATACAGCTTCTTTAATATAACTAAGCTCCTCTGAGTGTGAGTCTTATGGCGGCTTGCATCCATAAGTGTTGCATTACCACGATCTGCTGGACTGTCCCATGTCCCATCTTTACGGCATTGCTACACCATGTTGAAACAGCGCAAGACAAATATGTTCCAGACTGTAGGAGTACTGTGCGGGATTTACTCCATTTGTGTATTGAATGGTAAATGGAATGGCCTCACCAAGATGGCGCCGCAAACGGTTGACTCGGTGTGTCTGTGCGCGTTGTTTTGTTTTGTGTTTTAACCTTGTTTTAGGCGATGGTACCCGGATCTCTTTTTCCAGAGAAGTGCTCTTGAACATCAGGGGAACAACGCCAGAGGATTTTTGTACTTTTCTTCTCCCTACACTGGAAATTTTGGACATACTAGTCAAAGGTGTGCTCACCTTGGCTCACGCAGCGAAACGCCGAAGGAGAGGGAAACGGGCCGGTGCGCTGGTGCGTCTTCGCCAGCGAGGACTACGCACACCGTTACCGGGCATATTTCTCTCTAACGTGCGTTCACTGCCCAACAAACTGGAAGAACTACAACTGCTGTTGGGGGGAAACAGGGACTTTTGTTCATCGACTGTTTTGTGCTTCACGGAGACGTGGCTCTGTGGACTAATACCGGACTCTGCGCTAGAGCTGGAAGGCTTCCAACTCTTCAGAGTGGACAGAGACACGGACCTCTCCGGCAAAACTAAAGGTGGAGGAATCTGTTTCTACATCAACAGCGGTTGGTGCAACGACGTGACAGTGATCCAGCAGCATTGTTCTCCTGACCTGGAATCTCTCATCATAAACTGTAAGCCTTTTTATTCACCCCGGGAGTTCCATTCATTCATTCTGGTCGCCGTTTACATCCCGCCGCAGGCCAACGTGCAGGTCGCACAGCGCATGCTCGCCGACCAGATACTATGTGTGGAGCGGACCAACCCGGACTCCTTAGTTATTGTCCTTGGAGACTTTAACAAAGGAAACCTCACTCATGTACTACCAAAATACAGACACCATATTAAATGCCCGACCAGAGAGGAGAACATTCTGGATCACTGTTACACCACAGTCAGGGATGCTTATCACGCGGTCCCCCGTGCTGCACTGGGACTATCTGACCACGTCATGGTCCACCTGATCCCCGCCTACAGGCAGAAGCTTAAACTCTGCAAACCTGTAGTGAGGACATCAAGGAAGTGGACCAGTTTAGCTGTGGAGGATCTCCAGACGTGCTTGGACTCTACTGACTGGGATGTATTCAGGACTGCTACCAACAGTCTAGATGAGTACACAGAGGCTGTGACGTCATACATCAGCTTCTGTGAGGACTGCTGTGTTCCATCGTGCACCAGGGTGAGTTTCAACAATGACAAGCCCTGGTTCACAGCCAAACTCAGAAGGCTACGTTTGGATAAGGCTGAGGCGTTCAGGAGTGGGGACAAAGACAGACTTAAAGAAGCAAAGTACAAGTTTAGCAAGGCGGTGAAAGAGGCTAAACAACGGTACTCTGAGAAACTCGAAAACCAGTTCTCAGCTAACGACTCTGCTTCTGTCTGGAGAGGGCTCAAACAGATCACCAGCTACAAGCCCAAAGTATCCCACTCCACCAACGACCGACGCCTAGCCAACGACCTTAACGAGTTCTACTGCCGCTTTGATAGACAAGGGGTCGGTCCTGTAACCATCCCCCTCAACTCCTCCCAACAAAGGGTCTTCCCTGATACCATCCCCCGTGACGCCTCCCAACAGTCCCAACAGCCCCAGCTACAGTGCATCACCTCCACCTCCCCCACCTTAAAGGTCCCGCCTTTTAAGCTTCTAGACCGGATGCTGTCTCCCCATCCAGCTTGAAGCACTGCGCTGACCAGCTGTCTCCAGTGTTCACAGACATTTTTAACACCTCACTGGAGACATGCCACGTGCCAGCCTGCTTCAAGTCCTCAATAATCATTCCTGTTCCTAAGAAGCCAAGGACCACAGGACTTAATGACTACAGACCCGTCGCCCTGACCTCTGTGGTTATGAAGTCCTTTGAGCGCCTTGTGCTTTCTCACCTCAAAGACATCACCGTCCCGCTCCTGGACCCCCTACAGTTTGCCTACAGAGCCAATAGGTCTGTAGACGATGCAGTCAACCTGGCCCTCCATTACATCCTCCGGCACCTGGACTCCGCAGGAACCTATGCCAGGATCCTGTTTGTGGACTTCAGCTCTGCCTTCAACACCATCATCCCGGCTCTGCTTCAGGAGAAACTCTCCCAGCTTGGTGTGCCTGACTCCACCTGTAGGTGGATCACTGACTTCCTGTCTGACAGGAAGCAGTATGTGAAGCTGGGGAAACACGTCTCCGACTCACAGACCATCAGCACCGGATCCCCTCAGGGCTGTGTTCTTTCTCCTCTGCTCTTCTCCCTGTATACCAACAGCTGCACCTCCAGTCACCAGTCTGTCAAGCTTCTGAAGTTCGCGGACGACACCTCCCTCATCGGACTCATCTCTGATGGAGACGAGTCCGCCTACAGGTCGGAGGCTGACCACCTGGTGAAGTGGTGCAAGCAAAACAACCTAGAGCTCAACGCTCTAAAGACAGTGGAGATGGTTGTGGACTTCAGGAAGAACCCAGCCCCACCTGCCCCCATCACCCTCTCTGGCTCCACAATCAACATTGTGGAGTCCTTCCGCTTCCTGGGAACTATCATCTCCCAGGACCTCAAGTGGGAGCTGAGCATCAGCTCCCTCGTCAAGAAAGCACAACAGAGGATGTACTTCCTGCGGCAGCTGAAGAAATTCAACCTGCCAAAGACAATGATGGTGCACTTCTACACAGCCATCATTGAGTCCATCCTCACATCCTCCATCACCACCTGGTACGCTGCTAGCACAGCCAAGGACAAGGGCAGACTGCAGCGTGTCATTCGCTCAGCTGAGAAGGTGATTGGCTGCAATCTGCCGCCGCTCCAGGACCTTTACGCCACCAGGACTCTGAAGCGTGCAGGAAAGATTGTGGCTGACCCCTCCCACCCCGGCAACAATCTCTTTGAGCCACTCCCCTCTGGCAGGAGGCTGAGGTCCATCAGGACCAAAACCTCTCGTCACAAGGACAGTTTTTTCCCCTCCGCCACTAGCCTTATTAACAAGGCCCGGAAACCCCCCTGACTCTCTCCACACCCCACCCCTGGCTCTACATGCCACTGTACTTAAATCTGCTCTTGTACATCTAAATTGTGTGTATATATTTATACATATATTTATACTTATTTTGTTTGTTCTGTTTAATGTGCAATAGAGAACGTGACGTGCACCTACATAACCAAGACAAATTCCTTGTATGTTTAAAAAGCGTATTTGGCAATAAAGCTTTTCTGATTCTGATTCTGATTCTGAAAGGCTATAGACTCAACTAAGGTCAGGCTAAGGTAACTAAGGCTATAGACCATAGGTCACTAACAGGCGGACCGCGGTCCGGATCCGGACCCAGAAGCCGTCCCATACGGACCCGGACCAAAACAAAAGATTATGAATTAAAACCTGACGGGGCGCTTCTATTTTAATATGCACAGCTTTTGTAGTCTTTACGGTACTCGTTTTGTGAATGAGGAAACTCACCGACCAATTGCATGTGAGTTAAGCGATCCCACGTGATACCACTCAGCCAATGAAGTCTTTGCATTCCTGGCGGTAAACATTGGGACTCTACAGTGCAGACAGATGAGAGTTTTAGAGGCAAGTTACCAAGGAAAAGAAAGTCGGATTAAAAAGATAGCGATATATGTCGAAAACAAAGGGAGCGAAAACAGACGAATGAGACGGAGAAAGGGAACGAAACAGACGAGTGAGAAACAGACGAATGAGACGGAGAAAGGGAGAGATACAGACGAGTGTGCCGGAGAAAGCTGAGGAAAATACGAGTGAGACGGAGAAAGTTGACGAAAATATGAGTGAGACGGAGAAAGGGAGCGAAACAGACGAGTGAGGCAGAAAAAGGGTAACAGTTAGAGAAAATAAGGAACAAATGGCACTCTCCAAAAAAAGAAAAGTGGACAATGAAAACAGAGCATTTAATCCAGAATGGACAGACTCATTTCTGTTCATACTTCCCAATGGGAGCACTAAACCAGTGTGTCTCATATGTGCAGAAACCGTGGCACTTATTAAAAGTGGCAATGTGAAACGCCATTATGAGACAAAACATAAAGGTTTTGAACAAACGTACCCACTCAAATCTGAATTGAGATCACAGAAAGTAAGTAGTCTCAGAGCCCAATATGACCAGTCCACCAGGATCCTGAGCAACACATTCACTGCCCAACAACGTGCTCTTGAGTGTTCCCTCAGAGTTTCTTGGATTTTGGGTAAACACAAAAAGCCATTTACAGATGGAGGGGTTGTCAAAGAATGCATGAGTGCAGTAGCTGAAACACTACTTGAGGGAAAACAAAAAAATGAGCTTTGTGATAAAATAAAGCAAATTCCCATGTCAGCATCATCTGCCACAAAGAAAAGTGAAATATTAACTCAGGATGTGCTAACCCAGCTAGATGAAGCCATGCATAAGGCACCATGTGTAGGCTTAGCTGTGGATGAGTCCACTGACATATGTGACAATGCTCAGCTGTTAGTGTTTGCCAGGTTTTTCAACACAGCCCAGAAAACATTCTGTGAAGACATGTTAGGTGTCACTCCCCTTCAGACCAGTACAAGAGGAGAGGATATCTACCTGGCCATTAAGGAGATGTTAACAAAAAAAGGAATAGAGCCAAAACAAGTGGTTTCAATAACCACAGATGGAGCCCCTTCTATGATAGGGAAAGAAAAAGGAGCTGTAGCAAGACTGAAAGGGGACAATCCTGAGCTTTTATCTTACCATTGCATCATTCATCAATCTGTCCTCTGTGCCTCCATGTCAGATGAGCATGCTGAGGTGATGAATACAATGATGAAAATGATAAATTTTCTCAGGGCATCCTCTTCCTACCAGCATCGCATGCTTAGGGAATTCCTCAGAGAAGTTGATGCCAATGCTGATGATCTTTTGCTGCACAACAATGTGAGATGGCTCAGCAAAGGCAGGGTGCTCGAGCGCTTTTGGTCCATCAGGAGGGAATTAGCATCTTTTTTGGCAGAGCTAAGCAGTCAGAAGGCAACACAGTTTTCTCTCTTTTTAGAAAATGAGAAATGGATGGATAATGTGGCCTTTTTGGTTGACATCACGTCACATCTGAATGAACTGAATTTGAGGCTACAGGGCAAGGACAATTCAATTTGTGAACTGATGACAGCTGTTCGCTCCTTTCAGAGGAAACTTGAAGTGTTCAAGGAAGACCTGCAGGGAGACTGTGTACACTTCCCAGCAGTGCAGGAACAGGTTCAGGGACAGAGAGATTTGTCTTCTTTTGTTGATTTTATTGATAAGCTGATTGTAAACTTCAGCAACCGTTTTGACAGCTTCAGCTTTGGAGAGCAGCTCACCATGTTCATTCAGAACCCATTTCTGATCACAGATGTCAGGGGGTTCTCAAAGGAAGTCACACAGCACTTTAAATGGGTAAATGCTGGGTCTCTCCAGATGCAATTGGTTGATCTCCAAGCAGATGTGGCCCTGAAAGAGCAGTTTGTAAGAACTGACCCTTCCACTTTCTGGTTCCAAATGGTCCCTGAGACTGCTTTCCCGGGTCTGAGGAAAGTAGCCCTATACATCTTGACCATGTTTGGCTCCACATACAACTGCGAGGCAGCTTTCTCCACAATGAACATAATTAAAACTAAATATCGTTCCAGGCTCACCAATGAGCACCTTCACATGTGTATGAGAATGGCCCTGACTCCATTCAAGCCCAGGCTTAAAATTCTGGCAAGACAGGCTAAAGCTCAATTCTCTCACTGAGCAAAAACATGGTGGAGTGGGATATGAGGGGAAGAAAGTGATACTCTAAAACTGTTCAATTGTTAAGATCTGTTGAGATTTATTATTTGTAAAATTGGTTGAGACTGTTGAGTCAAGATGTGAAACAGAAAAGGGGAAATTCTAACTTTTCCTCCCTTTATATTATTTTTCTGAAGTTAAGCACTTTTTTTGAAAATGCACAATTTTCACATTTTATTTATTTTCTCTTATTTTGACATGCAGCCCTAGTTTTATTTAGTTAATTAATGAGAGCGCATTGTACATATCTACAGTCATACATATATGTTCAGTAGGGCTGCCCCTCTTAGTCGATTAGTCGACTAATCGGTCGTTTTGGTCTTAGTCGACTAAGATTTCTTTAGTCGATAAGTCATTTTTTATGCTTATTCATGCTTAATTACTCATTTCCAAGTAACTTATGAGAACATTTCTGGTGAACACGAGATTTAAAGTGGTGCTTTTGCAGGATTAATTTCGGAGAAACTCAGTTTTACAGATGGTTAATTAACTACATTTATATTGCGCTTTTCTAGTCTTGCACAGCTCTGTCGATTAAATCAACTAATCGATTAGTCGACAAACTCATATAAGTGTTAGTCGACTAAGAATTTCTTTAGTCGAGGACAACCCTAATGTTCAGTTCTATGTTTCGTGATAATAAATATTGTCAACAAGTTTTTGAATTGTACTGAATTAATTTGATTAGACGGTCAGTTATTGATTACATTCAGAACTACTAGGCTACTTAAATATATATACCACTAAATTGTTAGACATTATGATCTTCTGGACCTTTGCTTCAAAACATTTTCTCTAACTGGACCTTTTTTAAATTTTGTTGAATACCCCTGCTATAGACTAAACTACATTACACTACATTATTGTAATGTTGTGTAGTGTAAAAAAGTAAATCTACTGTAAAACAAGTGAAGACGGCCAGGCCTCCTTACTTCTGGTGTCATAGAGGCTGATGGTCTTGTTGAACGTCCCGGCCAGCAGTACGTCTGGCTGGCAGGACAGACAGAGGACGGGGGCGCTGGTGGAGATCAGGCCCCTCTCTGCCCCACCGGCCCCCAGGTCCCACAGTCTGATGGTGCTGTCGAAGCTCCCTGACGCAAGCAGCGGGCCCTGGGAGGCCAGGCACCACACCCAGCCCCGGTGGCTGGACGTCAGCCCCTGGCCCCGTAGCATGCAGGGCGCGGCATCCCTGCCACCGTGCAGGTCCCACAGGATGACGTTGGTGTCCCTGGAGCCCGAGACGCACACCGCCCCCTCGCCCCCAATCAGCAGCACGGAGTTCACCTGGGCATAGTGGCCCGTCGAGGGCAGGGGGACACGCTCCAGGGCTGGGGGTGGGCTCAGAGGTCTCAACGGTTCCCCCTCCACCACACCTACTGCCGCCCCCCCTCCGTTCAGCCGAGGGTTGGCTCCTACACTCCCCCTCCCCTCGAGGGCATCCAGGAGCTCCCTCTCATCGCAGTGTTCTTCCTCCACCATCGCCACAGCAGCCGCCTCCTCTGGCCTCCTCCTCCTCTCTTCTGAGTCAGCTCTTTGTCCATCTGCCTGCATCTCCAACTCCCCCTCACCCTCCAAGGCCACCTCTATCACCGCGTTGTCGCCTAGGTCCACACCACGCTCCGCGAATCCAAAGCCTTCAGCATCTTGTTCTGCCTCTCCCCGCCTCCCCGCCTCCCTCCTGACTTCTGCTCCTTGGACAGCCTGCTTCCCATCGTCCCTGGCCTGGGTGTGTCTGGCCACCCAGTCGGCCTGGTCGGCCCAGCAGGTGATCAGATCCTCCATCTCCAGGCAGGCATTGGGCCAGTCGTAGCCCTCCCTGGGACCCACAGGGAATCTCACCCTGGAGCCTGTTAGCCTGCCAGCACGCAGCTGCCAGCTGGTGCTATCCTCGCATACATTACCCAACGCTTGGCACACCTGAACAGAAAGAGAGACAGTGTTGGTGGTTTTCATTACCTTCTGCTGTCCTCCTATAAAAACACAATTTTTAAAACAATTTAATATTTTATGTAAACTATATTTTCTTAAGTGTTAACTGTAAATACATTTGGTAGTTTAAAATCAAGTATAAAAGAAATTCTATACTTTTATCAAAAGCTAGAAAAATATGGGAGGCAATTTCACGACCACAATGTCATTGTCCAATGTTTCACGTTTTGTGTACCGAGCAACACAACATGAACACCTTTATTCAAAACACCTATTCATGAGCTCAATGGAAGTGATTTTGCAAAACCAATGTAAACTCCCGGGTCCAGCCTAACCTTTGGCAACACGGTGATGACACACTGGGCAGGAAGATGAGAAGCGATCTGAGTCACCATTTCCCACGGTAATGAAAGCAGACCACTGCCCTCAGATGGCGAGGGAGTTGACTGAGACGAGCAAGGAAGTCTAAAGACGAAAAACAAAATCGTTAAGTATTAATAATGTAGGCCAGTGTGGTTCAGTGTCGATGTCTTTGTCGATGGAAACCTTACCCGGGCGTGTCAGCCCTGGATGATTCGAAGGAGGGAGATGTGAGAGGTGGATCTTCTTTTAACGGTCTGCCCGTTTCTATCTCCTGTTCTTCCGGCTCATGGACTTTAGACATTACCGTATCGTCTCTCAGTACATGGCTCATGAGAAATACATACCGAGATGCCAATCCTTGCCAGTGAACGTATACGTGTTCTATCAATTGACTTGTGGTTCACCATGAAGCGTTGCTATCCCAATAACAGTGGTCTGTGAACTGTTACCCGTCCAATGATACGTCAAAGGATAGATACCACTGACGGGGGACTCGGCTATGTGGCTGATTGAATAGTAAGAAGGGTGTTGCGACAGACTGTTAACGTCTTATAAATATCTTCTGGTGAAGATATATCAACTAAATGTTGTCAATTTCCTACAGATCGCTTCAGTTACCTACGAAACCGAACTACAAAACAAATGCAAACCACAACGACGCATCCGGCGACAAGAGATGACATCACACGTTTTTCCATGGACACGCCTACACACTACAAATACATTTTCTAACGTTTTATTTTTTTTAAATACAAATATACTCATAATAATGTGAAAAGTGTTAAACTCCGAAATGGGACTGCATCAGCCGCAGTCTAGCAATACTTAACCGAATATTAAAATAAGTAAATAAAAGAATTAAATCTCCTAAACTAGTATTTAACAAACGAAGCAGTCACTTAACTCTGTAAAACAAAAAGTATACGGTTTTGATACGAGAGAGCGTATCCACCTCCTGCTGGAGAAAGAGGTGCGTGTTTGGATGCAGGACATCAGCTTTAGATAATAAATGTATTCAGTAGTCTCGGCCAAGAACAAATACTGTCATGTTCAAGCACTAATGTATTTATTATATTGTAATGTTCTCACGTACGAGGCGGAGGCGAATTTCTAATCCACGAATCCACGGTTTATTTAACCAAAATGTACACATTCAGAAACAGTGTAAAACGGTAACTCAAAAGTAACTACTGTTCACATTTCAAGAGAACATAACAGGTGTTACACCGTATTCTGTTACCCACCGTAAAGTTTGACCCCAGGGGTCGCTGTTGCACATTTTCCGCAACATGCACGAGTTTGAAGCGTCGACAGGCATGAAGTCATTCACGTGCGGAAACATGCACGAGCTTAAAACAGAACATTGTATCGCCATCGCTCACTCGGGATGGGTTCATTCGTTTTGTGACACTGGGCCGTTGAGTGGCTGAAGCAAAGCGGTTGATTTGCCTCTTTGGTGGCATGATGGGTCTTTCTTGATAGAAACGTGAATATATAAGTGGTGTTGGTCAATTCTAAACAGCATTTTACACAGTAGCTATAATAGGAAATGTAAATTAAACACTGATTGCTGCTTCTTATGGGGAAAGAAGCAACGGTGGTGGACCAAAGTAAACGCCCCATCCATAGTATGTGTGTAAAATGGTAATCAAATCAAATCAAATGTATTTATAAAGCACATTTAATAACAAGGATGAGAGATCTTTCTTCGTTGCGAGCCCCTCTGATTGCTCAAACTGTGGTTATGTTTTGGTTATAATGCCCACAGTTTTTTTATTACTGCAGTTTATGAAATAAATTATGAACGAATGCCTGTATAGGTGTGAACTGTGCGTGACTGCAGTGACTTGGGTGGATGTGCAACGTATGGGTGATTTGTAGTGACTTTTATTAGGCAATTTATTAGGGCACCAATTTGGGGTGATCGGGAACAGGTATGTGGTTGCTTCCTCTCTTTGCCTGGTCTCTATAGTCCTTTTGTTGTGGAGAGCTTTGTATATTAGGACTGGTTTATGATGAGCAGCATCCACTCCCGGGTGTCAATCAAAACACCAATGGAATAAAATCCACACGGACGGCAGGAGAAAGTTTGACGGTTATGAGCATGAAAGTTTGAAGTTTGATAGGTTTCTCGAGATAACAGTTGTGGTTCTGTAACAACAAATACAGTAATGACATTATTATTAGACACCACGGCGGACCAGATAAACAAAAACACTACTGACGAGAGCCCCATTGATGTCTATAATATGGAATAGAATTGTCTATCGATGCTGTTCACTGTATTCAGGGAACCGGAGTTACACATGAACTTGACTACAGCCGAACCACGGTGTGTCGCGGCCGTATTAATAAACGCTCACAATTGAAAGTTCCGTGACCGTATGCATTGCAAAGACATCCATTATCTTAACTAAAACCCAAGGATTGGAACGTAAAACGAATCAAGACTACATACAGCACAAATGACAAGACACAAAGACGATGCAACTAGTCACACCACACATGCTGCCGACATTCGCGACCACGCATGAAACCGAACCGCAATTGCAACGAATGGACAACCAAAGAATCACCCAATGAAGGTAACACACAGAATGTATATAAGTAACAACATTAACAAGGAACATACATATACATCACGGACGCACAACTGAAACCACCAATAACTTTCCAAACTCCACAGTGCCACTGCTCTGCGCAATGTTTGTTACAAAACGGGTACATTCGCAAGCAGCGTGATCAGCTACGTTGACCAATCAAATGCTTAAAGCGGTAGCCCTCATTAATTAACGTTAGCTATTGGTCCGGCAGTGCAGCTACTTGGAGCCTTTTATACACATTTCCTTTGCATTTTCTCAGCGAATGCGGGTGTCACTCTGTTCCAAAGTCCAAGGTCCCTTTGCCTGCGTTTGGTGTCGTGCTGGGGGTATCTGAAGCCCGCTGTCCACTGTGGAACGAGAGCGCAACGACCGCGCAGAGCCGACAGTATTGCGCCCTGAGTATGGTGGCCACTGAAGCGGCAGTAGCCTTTAGTTCCAGTGGAAGCGGGCCTCGGGACGAAGCACCCGACAGCAACCTGTTTTTCATTTGTCATCCTCATATCTGTATGTGTACAAAATGATTAATGTCTGCGATCATTACAGAGTCCACAAGCAACAGGAAACAATCCACGATGGCTCACAATCAGTGATGGCTGGCCGTCGTATTCTGTGACCCCACTGTAAATGCGAAAGTCAAACCCCAACCACATTTTTTCAGGTAATTTAATAATATAATAAGAATATATAATTATAATATCCAGTGTATGGGCTTTTCCTTCAAATATACACTGCTCAAAAAAATACAGGGAACACTTAAACAACACAATGTAACTCCAAGTCAATCACACTTCTGTGAAATCAAACTGTCCACTTAGGAAGCAACACTGATTGACAATAAATGTCACATGCTGTTGTGCAAATGGAATAGACAACAGGTGGAAATGATAGGCAATTAGCAAGACACCCCCAATAAAGGAGTGGTTCTGCAGGTGGTGACCACAGACCACTTCTCAGTTCCTATGCTTCCTGGCTGATGTTTTGGTCACTTTTGAATGCTGGCGGTGCTTTCACTCTAGTGGTAGCATGAGACGGAGTCTACAACCCACACAAGTGGCTCAGGTAGTGCAGCTCATCCAGGATGGCACATCAATCAGCACATTCAACTAAAGAAAAAAGTTTTTAATAAGATTAATTAATTCATTCAGATCTAAGATGTGTTATTTTAGTGTTCCCTTTATTTTTTTGAGCAGTTTATATATATTTTGTTATAATACAGAGCTAGGACCCAAACGCGAGACACCAAGACAGAGATGGAGTGGGGTCGAAAGGGATTTATTTACAGCAAAGACAAGGGCTAGGCAGGTGGATAGTAGGTCGATGAACGTAGACAGGCGAGTGGTCGTTTAGCAGGGAAGGCAGTCAGACGAGTGAAGGCTGGAGTCGGGATGGAACCGGGAGGATTAGAAAAGTGTAACGACGAACTGGCGCCGGCTGCTTGATGAGGCGGGAAGAAGTAGGGTTCGTTGATTGAAGATTGGAGACCGGTGTGTAGAGCGGAGTGCACGAGGGTAATTGGTGACGGAAAGGTAAACAAAGGCACATGGGGAAGTGACAGCCGGCGCCACTAGGTGGTGGCAGAGGGTCACGTTACATATTTGACCTGAAACCATTTGCAAATCCACACAAGTCACTGCAATCACACACAGTTCACACCTATACAGGCATTAGTTCATGGTTTATTTCATAAACTGCAGTAATAAAAAAACGGTGGGCAATAACCAAAACATAACCACAGTTTGAGCAATCAGAGAGGGGCTCGTAACGAAGAAAGCTCTCATCCCCTCCCCTTGTTATAAAATGTGCTTTATAAATACATTTGATTTTATTACCATTTTACAGACACATACTAAGGATGGGGCGTTTAGTTTGGTCCACCACCGTTGCTTCTTTCCCCAAGAAGCAGGAATCAGTGTTTAATTGACCTTTGAGCATTTCCTATTATAGGCTACGGTGTAAAATGCTGTTTAGAATTGACCAACACCACTTATATATTCACGTTTGTATCAAGAAAGAAAGACCCATCATCATGCCACCACAGACGCAAATCAACCGCTTTGCTTCAGCCACTCACACGTCACAAAACGAACGAACCCAGCGATGGCGATGCAGTTACGTTTTAATCTCGTGCATGTTTCCGCACGTGAACGCCTGTCTACGCTTTAAACTCATGCATGTTGCAGAAAATGTGCAACAGCGAACCCTGGTGTCACACTTTACGGTGGGTAACAATACAATGTAACACCGGTTATGTTCTCTTGAAATGTGAACCACCCTAGTAACCCAGAAACGGGGCCAGCCCCCTCCACCCGCTGCTCCACCAACCGCAAGCGCGCATGATAGTCAGCGTTCCATGCATTCAGGTGGTTATAAGAGCAGGAAGATTGACGGGCAGACCCCGCGAACCCAGAACCCCACGTCTTTACAGGGTCGCTACAATATATTACCTTTTTTATTTTTTTACCGGAGTCAACAAAGGGTGTGAAATATGTGGTTATCTTGGCTTTGCCAGCTCTTCAGCGACCAGAAAAATATTTAATTGGAACGTTCAACATTAAAACCCAACATGGACGGAAACATTCATTGCATTTCCATTTATTCCTTTGCTCATGCACGTGGAAAGTCACATTTTGGTTTAATGATTGTTAGTTATCGGCATTTCCCGACTTATTTATTGATAAAAGTATTTGATGAATAATCTCATGTTTATTAAAGTAATGTATTATATGATCAGCAGAAGTATTATTCCAAACATACTAGCCCAAAAGCCACTGAATTCTGCCCCTTCTAAACAATTGTGACAGCGTTGGATAGATTCACTAGCTAGTTTGACTTGTATTGAAAGACAGACACATACTCAACTTATTCCCAGCTTAATAGAAAAACTTTTATTTTCCCCAGTCACAAAGTAATGTAGGTAGGGATACATCAGTTCACATCCCATCTGCACCAGTTGAGGAAAAAAATACTGCTACTACCAATTCATTCGCCGTTTCACATTCTTTCCTAAAGTATGCATCAGGCTCCACCTGTCCTAGTCCTAGCATCATTGAGACAAAATTAAATGGTCCGCTATAAAACAACGAAAACAAAAAAATTCTTTATATAAAAAGAATATTGCAAAAAAACTTTTAAAGTCTAAAAAATTTGTGCAACTTGGCACAAAAAGAAAATACCCAAATGAAACAAATAAGATAAAAAAACGTCAAAAACCAAAAATGAATTAATCTTAACTTGTGAAAAACCATTACACTTGAGTCTGCTTATGCATAAAGATGAGCATATGGCTACAACTCGAGGGTTTGTACCTCGATTTTACACTATCTGGCACCAACATCACTAAGAATTTGTGCAAACCTGTTCTATAGCCGGGTGAACATCTTTTCAAATCAGCTGAGACAGCGAGAGCAGTTAAACACCATCAACATTTGCCTTTCAGTAATTACCAGGGAAGATCCCAATAGAAGTGACCAGGCTATGGAAAAGCTTTGTATCCATAATGATGTTGCATTAACATTAATTTTACTAAAATATAACTATAACAATAATGCACTGACTTGATGTGCCAGAACACTCAAGAAAATACTTTGAATATCAAGTATTTACTGAAGACTATATTAATTAAATGGCTAATTGTTGCGGAAGAAGCAACCTGGCCCAGGGGTCTGATGAGCAACTTGGTAGTGTCAACTAGCAGGTAAATGTTGGATGGCTGGGGCGGCTTCATTAGTCAGGCAGGGTCTAAAACATATTGTCTTAGGGCTGGTGCAAGATTAGATCTAAGCAACCACACAATCAAAAGTTAAACGCAGACAGAAACCCGACTTACCGATGTCCACTATGGACATCGGTCAAAACTCAAATATAGGGCACAACCATTTCACCCACACGTACAAATGTTAAGGAGGACCATTAGGGTAGAGTCAATGTTCCCAGGCTTACCCTACACAGTATTAACGGGAGTGTATATGGCAAATGGCATCAACAGTCACGAGTTGGATCCTATGTTTGAACCCAAGTCTCCAGTAGCGACTTTAATTGCCATAGACAAAGTTCTTTAAAAAAGGTAGAGGGGACTATTGTAATAAGTTGTCTGGCATGACAAACACACGAAAACGGGAATCATAATACTGCAATTAAGACGTCCCTTTCCACTAATATTTAACTTATTCATTTTAAAAGGGAGCTACCTTAAAGCTTGCCCTATGCACCAATGCCTCAAGTCTAACCAATATAGTCATATTTCTTAAATGATGATGCCAGCATAATTATATTCATTCATTTTTTACCCTGCTCACAAGTGTTGTCTAGGTAATGGTAGATTAATTACTAGTTGGAGTCGTTTCCAAGAGGATGATAGCAACAACAAAATGATAGGCCTTGTGCTTTACCAATATATAATTTGCTTACCTAAGCCAAAATTAGTTACAAAAGAAATGCATATAGTAAGACAGGTACATTAATACTCAACATACCTATGAGATCCTAACTTGTATAAAAAAAAAAAGGAAAGTGCAAATACATTCATGAGAAACAACTGATTTAACTTTGAAGCCCATGTTTCTTCTCTGAAGTTCGTTTAGTAAATACTTTAACAAAGGAGCAGTAGCAGCGAAAGTATTATCCTCTTGCCTAGTTTCTCTACCAGGGTTTGCTTTTAAGCCATTCTTTCGACTACCAAATCAAAGACAAACGCTTGCATAAGACAGCAAAGCCTCTAATAAAAAAAGCCTGCCAAGAACAGCCGTAAACCACCAGAAGTGATGGAAAACACCAGTAACAGCCTCCTTCCTGGATCACCTTTAGAGACAACGACCAACCGTTGATTGAGCAATAACATCCCAACTTCTTTTTAAAGGAAAGGACTCGTATGGTGGTTCAACATGTCTGAAGCAACAGACGTGTCCTACTATTCAGGGGAGAAGACCGTGATCTTGGAGAGGAAGTTATGAAAAGGGGGCAAAATGAAATGGGCCGAAGTGTACACTAGACAAGGGAACTTACCCGTGTACTTTATGTTGTTTATACCAATAAAAAGGTACAGATTATTGTTGTACATCTCTCCTGTACATTACAGCTAAAGAAAAAATCTGAAATAAATAAGTCATGCTTTGTTTACACCCTGGCTAGCCTAGCAGTGGCTAGCGTTAATAGCATAATGGTCCCATCCCCACAGTCTGATGGGTGATGTATAACGTGGACAGGGGCGGCTAGCCATGCTAATGTCCACCATCACCTTTTAAAATCAGCAGCACCCCTATGCTGATAACCGTTGAACCCGCTACCCCCCGCCCATCTTTTCAATATAACTACCAAAGCGATAAGGACAAGGAGGGCCAGCACTTGCGTTAGGTTCCTACAGCCCTACCCTCACCCTCCCTCGACCCCACCCACCCCAGCTCCCTCAGACCCTGGCGTGGTGTTGTGGATTGTGAGTGTGACAGATTTAGCTAGATTGCGTTTTATCCCCCAGAGGTATGCATGTGATTCCCCGCTTTGCCCCTCCCACCCACCCTCAGGACAGTAACACATGGCGCAGGGCTTGCGAGGAGGCCGTCTGCAGAGTGGAGGATCGAGGACAGCTGCTGCAGCTCTCCCGGTCTGGCTCCGTCTCCTTCGCGCTCCCACCTTTCTCCCCCACGCGACCAGGGCAGTGCAATTACATAGATGGATGAGTTCCCCAGTAACCCTCCCCTAGATTAACCTGTGAAAAGACGACAATTAGTGAGGAGACGTTGATCCATCATTACTGGACAGTGGACGCTGGCATTTACTTTCGTAACTGAGTTTTGAGTGCATGCTTTGATTGTTGATAAAAGCTTGTGTTGGTTGGTCTCTACCTAACAGGTCCATTTTCCCGTGTTGACCCCGGGGGTCCAGGTGCTAGACTCCGTAGCAGGCCGACAGGCGCTCCTTCAGCAGAGGGGGGAACTGCTCTGAGAACTGCTGCCAGTTCTCCTCCCCTACCTGCTCCTTGAAGCCATGCAGGATCTGGAGAAAACAAAAACTACAGTTAACCACCAACAGACTTTCAGACAGAGTGGAAGGTTTGAGCCTCTGCTTGCACACAAATATATCCTTCAGCTGAGACAATGGTACTAGTAGAGACTATAGTGGATCATCAAGGACAAAAGACTAAATAAGCAGCACCCTGGATCAGAACATTCGTTCAGGAAAAAAAAGGCCTTGTATTTCAATGAGCTGGGAGTGTCATGTCCAAGGTAAGGAGTATATGTGGCTAGATTTAAGTAGCTTTAAGAAGCCTTTTTCTAAACAAACTGTATAAGGCAACTACAATGTTACTACCAACAATAAATTGAAGTTAATTTTCATTTAAAAATACCAAGCAAATGCCATTAAACGAGCCAATCATGTACTTAGCCTGCATTAAAAGCCACGCAAGGTCAACGCTTCCACAGAACACGCTTGGGAATAAACACTCACCTTATAAAACATTTCTCTCAGGTCATCTTTAGGACTAACCCAGGAAGCCACAGCATCGCAGAAGAAAATAAAGTCCTGGACACAACAAAATTCATTATTTCACCCTACATCCTATTGGACATGTATATTCTGACCCCAAGCCTGGGGTCTCAGAAAACAAAACGGCATGCACACAACAATTCCGAATGTCTGTTTTCAGGTTCCTCACAGATTCACAGCAGCTAGACGGCAACGGATGGCTGACCTGCACTACGCCACCAGGGTTGACTCCGATCATGATGCAGATCCCACGGAAAGCAGAGTCCTTCTCCTCGTTGTCGCGGATGTTCCTCAGTGAGGTACACCTGGAGGGATCAACCACTTGGTAAGTCAAGCCAAGTGGATGAAGTTCAAGTGAAGCAAAAAACGGCATAAATGCTACCAAGACCCTGGACAAGCACACCAATGCAATGGCCACTGCTAAATAAACAAGTGTTTGACATCTCGATCCGAAGTATTAAGGAACAAAAAGGGTCTCATGTTTTATCAATGAGCTGGAAGTGTCATCATATCCAGATAGTTACACTGGTTGGTAATTGGATGTTTTTAACAAGATATTTTAAAGGTGTAAAGCAGTCCCTCACCATGGTCTGATGAACTGCTGCAGCTGTGGTGCCACCTCCTGGGGACAGACGTAACCCAGTCTGCCGATGGTAATGGCTGAGGACCAGCAAGAGAAGAGGAAAGAGCCAACATGGGCGGTTGAGTTACGATCAAACAATAACACGTGTGTTTAGTTTACTGGGTTGTTGCTGCACGCACAGGCACTCAGACGCTTTAACTCCACAAGTGTTAATTCAGATTTCGAATGTCTGTAAAAAAAAGGCATCATCACTGGTGTGCAGTGAATGAATAGTGAGCAACAAGGCCAACATAAAGAGGAACCATCACACTCTGCTATTTTCTATAATAGTAACAGGTGTACTGCTTCATGCGACTAAAACTTTTCCTCAATTTGATGGGAGTTGTCGTTGCATGCCACAACTTTTTAACCAAACACATATGAAGCGGTCCTCTTATCAGAAAATAGGCGAGCGTGATGGTAAGCAATCATAATCATAATAGGTGAGTGAGTGTTTGCTTACCGGTATTTTCCAGCAGGGTTTTAGGCGTGTTGGGTCTGTTTATGATTTCCACCAGGTGTGGCAGTACCACGCCTACATAGGGCTGCATCTCAGCACCTACAAACACACACAGAAGGAAGCCTGTCAAGCCTCGGATAACACATTGCATCAACTGGGATACTTTTAAAGCCGGTAGGCTTTTTTTTTAAACGGAAGGGAGGGGGAAAACAAAATCACATTCAGAGGATGCCCCAATAAGATTGTCATCACGATTTTTGATATCCACATAGATGAGCCAATTAGTTGAATGAATAAATAATAAAGTAAATGCTTTAATCTATTTTATATGACTCCCATCTTCTATCCCAAGGCTCCAAAAACTAGTGACTGATTGAGCTAAATAAACAAACAAAGAACATGAATAGCATCTGGATCAGAAATATTAAGGAACAAAATGTCTCATGTTTAATCAGTGAGCTGGGAGAATCATATCCAGACAGTAAACTTGGTGGTATTTGTTTGTAACCAGAGAAAAAAAAAGGGTGTATAACAGTCCATGGTATGATGAACTGAAATGAACAGAAATGCCTATACTACTAAAAGACAAATAATGATGTGTTCTAGTTTTTAAGGGCACTGATCAGCTCAGTGAAAAAAAAAAAAGCCAGTAATCTTGCAGAAATTCAAGTGGTCTTCTCTCTGCCTATACGTTGACTAGGACAATGATTGGTTGGTTTATCACACCCTAAGCTCACCTGATGACTCCCCTGTCTGCTCCTTGACATCACTTCCTGCAGGGATATCATACACACCATCACTAATCTAACAGAAATAATGACACACCCACACCCCTAATCAATTCTCAAATCCAGAATTCCTTAAAATAAATATGGGACCCATGCTCTGTCCACAAATGCAATGTGCACCCTAAAAGAGGGGTTGATTCACACATAGCTTGGATCAAAAATACATGGATGCACACAGCAATCCACACAACACCCGATGCAGCTGGAAAAATGGCACAACGTCATACATTATGGAGAAGAGACCGAGCTAGGGGCGGAGGCCCAATATCGGCAACAAGACCACAGTGTCGTTTCTGACTCCAGCATCCTGCCGCATCGCCATTCCCAGGTAGTTATATACCAGGGCAGAATTAAGAGTGCTCTCCTACCCATCTGCATGGAGATCTCGCCAATGGCCCAGGTGGAGTTGTTACACACAGAGATGAACTCTGGGTTCAGGTTCAAGCCAAGGATAGGCATGAACTCAGCTGCAGAGAGGAGATAAGGAGGGAGACAAACACACACACAGATTAGTATTCTGAAGTGGACCAAAGGGCACGTTCATCCCAACATTCCATCTCAGGAAGGAACACTTGTCCAGAGTGTTCCCAGAAAGACAAGTAGGGGGGAGAGGAAATCTGCAAGTTGAGCATCTGCATTTACCTTATGAATCCAATTAGGAAGATGTTTGCATGGGCGGGGGTTAATTTACAACGCTATGCCATAGTATGTTCAAGCACTTCTAGTAGAGTGGACTCACCAATGCAGGGCTTCACGTGAGGGAAGCAGGCCTTGGTCAGATCACCCAGGAGAGCAAATGAACTCTGTCTCACCTCAGGCATGCTGTCCTGTAACACACGTACAGAAGGTCATACATACAAACTAGACATGTCGCAGTATTCCGTGAGCATGCTAACATGCTAATGCTAGCAAGGCTAATGAGTGAGCACGCCAATTTTCAAGTCCCTGGGCCACTTTGAAGTGGTCTTGTGATTGATTGAATAGTGGGGCTGAAAGTTTTGAGTTATGGTGCCCCCTGCTGCCAAAGAGGTACTTTATTTTTTGGAGACCCGCTTATGCTCAGTTTCTATATGTGTACCAACTTTGACAACTCTGCGTTGTTCACCATCGGAATGGTTGAAGTCAGCGTTTCATCCCCAGTGACTTCCATTATAAAAAAATTACCTGCAACAGCGGTCATTTGAAATTGACACTGATGTAATTTTTCTTAACTATCCACACAAACCTTTCCACATTACCAAAGGGGGGTGTCCTTGATGGGCCCACCAAGTTATAGATTCCTGGGGTACTCTGAAGCGGACATGGGATTTATTGAACAATGGTGGCTCATTTGCATAATGTATTTTCGCAGAAATCTGCCATTTTTAAAACGATAAAATTTTAAATAATACTATAAGGCCAAATTTTGGGTCACTTCTTTTTCAAGGTTTTCCAAAACTTTCAAGGTACAGCTAAATCTATCTAGACCGACCGTATGGGTCCTTGAGGCAAAAAGATTCAGCATGTCAAATAAGGCCCAGATATCAGAATTGTTTATAAAACGAGGCGCGGTGCGTGGCCGTATGGGTTTGACCACGAGTTATAGCGACCCCTGTGGTCACAGCAGGACAAAATACCTTTTAAAGACCTCCTTACTTCCGGTCTACATATGCCTATTTCGTTTGACAATTCTCATGTGTTCAGGTTTTGGAGTGGTTGATATTTTTTTTTTTTGCCCTATTCACTTTCAATATTAAATATTAATAAAAGAAAGTATACAAAATTTGAAAATCGTAGGAATGGCGCACTGTACCGATATATGTGCAATTCTATGCAATGGGTTTAGTTTTTATACCTGCAACACTGTAGGAGGAGATAATTACAGAAAATGAGGCATTACATCCAGCACCGACATAAAAGCTTCTAGGCTCTCAGACCTCTCATACCTGCATGCACTGAAAGAGGAGGGTCATGATGTTGGAGCGAGACACCAGCTGGTCCACATGGCCCCCCAGGCCCTCGGCCAGGCCGCTCAGCAGGTCCAGAGCCACGATCATGAAGTCCTTGTCTGGGGCCTCGTACTGGTCTGGGTGCTGGTTGTACATCTGGGACAAGCAACAAGATTTGGTCAATTGCCATTTTGTGATCAGGCTCACTTATAATTCGATCTTTAGTGGTTTCATATATAATATTATGACGTCTTCATAATAATAATTGAATACTACCCCAGCAGCCAATTCAAAATCAAATGCACTTGATTAAAGTATTTGCCCAGACAAATACAGAATTTGACAAGTTCACTGAAGTGTAATGACGCAATGTCTTATCTGTCTATCGAGTAAACTATAGTAATGTGATTCAACAATTGTTTGTGCAAGTATGTATTCTCACCATCGCCTGGGCTAGCGTCTTCTGGACTAGTGTGACGCAACGCTGGTAGACTGGCTCACAGTAAGGCAGGAAACCACTCTGCAGAGCAGTGGCCACCGAGGACAGACACTGCATATAACACAAAACAGGGGTAGTTTCATGACATGTTCAGGCAAGAAAAACAGGTTTGACACATGTTTATTGGACACCTTTGTTTACCTCCAGCAGAGGGAAGAGATCCTTATCTTCATCCTTCAGTTCATTCCACTTGTTGATCAGCGGAGGCATCAACTTCTGGATGTACTCCTGTGCAGAGGAACAAGGAGGTCTGGTTTTACACGCGATCCCATTGTTCATGAATAATCTACGCTTATGAAGCACTATGATTTTACCCCTAACATCTTCAATGATCTTAATTTAGAATATGTCAGAGCAACAAGGGTAAAATGACAACAGAGAGTGACACTCACTGGCTGGTTGAGGTGATGTCCCACAGAGTCTGCCAGGGTTCCTATGGCATCGTACAGGATGAGCAGATTCTTGTGCTGGTACTTTCCGAAGGCAAAGACAAGCGTGTCCAGGATGAAGCTCAGGTAGGGCACCAGCTCTGTGCATGCCTCCTCCTCCAGCGTGGCAAAAGCACTTGATATAAAAAGAAAGAAACAGGTGAGGGAAGTGATTCCATTAGGTCATCAAGTGACCGAACGTAGAGAAACAAGCGTATCATAGTCTCTAGATGTGTGGTATAGTCAACCCATGGCCACCCCCCCTTCTCACCTGCAGGCGGCCTCCTGGACCCTCTTGTTCCCGTCCAGGATGCGCTTGAGCAGCTCCGTCATCAGGGGCTTCAGGTGGGAGTCTGGGGGCTGGGAGACCACCCAGTGGGCATAGCGGCTGAGAGTCCAGCAGGCGATGGAGCGCACCAGGGCTTTCTTGTCACACAGACACGCGATGAGGTGAGGGAGGAGCTCTGGCAGGTAGGGCACCATACCCTGCATGCAGCCTGGATACAGAGAGGCGTTACCAGAGTAACCGGGGACATACCAATCATTTTCCTCTATACAGACATCACACTTTCATTTTCTTCTTGGAATTAGGGCTGGGAGATTTGGCCTACTTATTTTTTTTTCAAACTAATGGACATTTTTCAATTTTTATCTAGATTTTGCGATGTAATATGTCACCGCATCTGTGATTGCCTGCCACTGGGGCACTTCCTTGTCATAAGGAATGACTGTAGATAATGCTGCTGCCTAGGTTACCTGCTTTTTTGCAGGCATTTGTGGCTTGAGCTGGAATCTGCATTTCTTGGTGCTACACACCCCTGCATTTCTGTGGCACAGGTGCTGCAATAAGTTGATTGTGTTCCCCATAAACGTGGTAATATGTCTTATATGGAGTAAAATCCTATGTTTTTGCCACTCTTCCCAAAGCACTATGTGAACGTTTCACTCTGCCTCAAATGCATGTAATGGTCTTTTTATGACGCCAAAGTGCCAGTTAGTATACTCTTCGACGTCATTACCATGGGATACAGCAGGCGAGCTGTGTGTGGACGTGTAGCGCTCCGTCTGGTATGGAAAGCAAAGTTCAATCACCCAACCCTACTTTGAATAACTGCATAGTTTAATATATGGGCTGGCAGCGTCCATGTTCCAAACGGTTCCCATGTACACAGGCAAAAAGAACAAGGACTAATGATCCATTAAAGTACATTTAAAAAAGAAAGCGCTTATATTTTGGCCAGCAATCATATTATATATTGCGATAGTTAAAATTGTTTTTTCTACACCCCATTAGCAGATGTTGCAAATAAGCATTTACAATCTGCCACCATTTTTGACGGGCAGCCAAAGAAACAAATTAAATGTTATAAATCGCACACCAAGAAAAGCTGAAGACATACAATAAAGGGGCAACATAAAATATTTGGTTTTGGGGAGCACCCTGGATCAGAATATAAGGAACATGAATTTTCATTGTATTTCAATGAGCTGGGTTTGTCATCATTTCCAGGGTCATAATACACAATAGCATAATATTAACTGAAAATGTGTATTGATGCATTTTTTTAGCTCAACATTTACCATTGTAAAATAGCAATCGCGACACTTGGAGCCTGACCTATAAGTAGAACCACGGCTACCTCATAAATACATTTACATATAGCACCCATTCCACATGACTTAGTCAGCAGACCCCTTGCTCCCAAAGGGTCGCCATTAAGCCTTCAATTAATTTGCTCCATGTCTCGACCCTAACCCATTTTAAATGGAGGGAGACAAATCTTGGGGTAGCAGGTGGTGGCCTTCAGGGCACGGCTGGTCTTACCCTCAGCGATGGCTCCGAGCACCAGGATGCCCGACTCCTTGATGACCCAGTCGGGGTGGAAAAGTAAACCCTTAAGCAGGGGCAACAGGTGGGGCAGCAGCTCATCACGAAACACGTTGGCCAGCACGTCCAGCGCCGCGGCCGAACACTTTCCTGTAACGGCCGTGAACACAAACTCTGATAACAAACACTGACTACAGACCGCAGTCACATCATGCTCCTTTCGAGGCCAGGGCTTCCAATGAGCTTTGTAGTCAGCAACCATTTATCTACAGATTAATCTTTAGTCTATACATTTCAAAATAAAACACTATCAAAAAGGCTACCAGAGTTCAAAAGGGCATCCTAATAGTTCTGCCATTTGTATTTCCTTGCAAATGTTTAGAAATCAGACTACTGGAAAAGTGTTAGACATTAACAAAAAAAGGGCCAACATAAAAAAGGTGGTTGTGGTGTACCCTGGATCAGAATATAAGGAACATGAATTTTCATTGTATTTCAATGAGCTGGGTTTGTCATCATTTCCAGGGTCCTTAAATCAAACCACCATTAGCAATAGTGAAACGTACGAGCAGAACATCGTCCACCTCATAAATAAATTAAAAGTAACAAACACCAACACCCCAAACGGATGACCGGACTCACGCAGGTTCCAGTCGGACAGCGTGTCATCATCATCGTCGTCATCGTCTTCATCTATGTCCTCTCCCTCCTCGCCGTCCCCGCCCTCGTGTTGGAGGGTGACAGTGCGAGACTTGTGGAAGCGCGGCTTTATGTCCTGCTCGCTGTCGGGCACAGCCTCGTCCTCCTCCACGTCACCCTGCATAGAGCAGGACAGAACCCCGACATCAACCCATGGTGCCACCATACAGCCACCCCGGGCACTGGAGGGAGCACGGCCCCAGTGACACACAAGCTGCAATACTGCCCAATTAGATTTTTATTTTTGGGGGGGGGGATTGCCGCTGCGATGCAAATATTTTGTTATCGATGCATCTCCGAAAAACAAATTAGACATTGAATAGTCACTATAAGGTAATGTCCACGTAGGGTTAACCAGACTTCTAAAAACACCATGCAACACATTTCGATTTTAGATTAGAAATGTAGTGTTGTATTTATCAAAGTATATACTATTACATCATGGCGTCATTTTTATCCAAGTCTACCAGCTACAATGGATAACATTGAATAGTGTAAATTAGCTTTAAAAATAAGCAATAGACACACAAACCCCAAACAGCTTGTTTCAAAGCTGGCGAGAGATGAAGAGAGTTGTCACCCGAGTTATTCTGTACAGTGAGAACACATCGGGTGTCAGGAAAAGGGTGCAGACATGGATCAGAAAGTATGAGTAGACAGACTTCAGAGTCTCATGATGAATAAGCCGTCATCACACCCAGAGACCACAGGCATGTGTGAAGGAGGGGGAGCAGCACATGATTATTTTCTATTAAAAGAGACTACACAAGCCCACCTTGAGGAGAATGATGTCTATCTCAGAGTACTTCATCCCATTCACCAGGATGGGAATCAGTCTGTAAGAGGTAGAAGGAAAAAAAAAAATACACAAAACACGACAAACTCATAAACAAAGCACCCCACTGTGTTTAGATGAACACGCTGATTTGATCTATCCAGATAGATTAAAGAGAGTAAATGGACATGGAGTATTTACGTGACAAACATTATAAATGCCCAACAAGGATGTTTCAGACAAACAGATAACACAAAACAAAAATGATAGCACAACATGATAGAAGACACACCCAGTGGTCTGAGACACCCAGTGGACCATAAGATGTCGCGGTGTAGTCACCCAACTGAATTAAAGGTTCGCCAATCAGTGGAATAGGTTTATGTTGGGGCGTCTAATGACCATTATTTAAAATCTCTGTTCGTCTATGGATTCCTTTTTGATTGTTTCTCTAATAAAATGCAATCAAAACCTACCAGTTTCACACAAAGAAAAGCTAAAGATATGAAATAGGAGCGCCACAAAATATGTGCTTGTGGCTTTGGGCAGCACCCTGGATCAGAATATAAGGAACATTAATTTTCATTGTATTTCAATGAGCTGGGTTTGTCATCACTTCCAGGGTATTGAACTATAATACTAACATGACACATTTGTTCCACTAGTGTGATTGACCACTGCAGCGGGCCAGGGGGGGTACATCCAAGGAGACTTACTGCACCAAGTGTCCAGAGAGCACGTCCTTACAGATGGGCTGCTCTGCCAGGGTCAGCCAGAATTCGCAGGCCTCCAGAGCCACGTTCTCATCCGGGTCCTGGGTACGCTGGAGCATGTACTGCAGACAGATGGGTACAAAACACCAAGTTCTGGTCAGTCAGTTGAAGCCGACTGCATGATCTGGTCTGGGGTTGTCATTGGGCAATATGGGGATGGTGCTTAAAAAAGGTTTGCATAAGGGCGGAGACCCTGGATCAGAATATAAGGAACATAATTTTTCATCGTTTTTCAATGAGCTGGGTTTGTCATCATTTCCAGGGTACAAAAGCCCAAGTCTCCAGTTTCCTGTGAGGTAGGGTGATTACTATGCACTTTCCAATTCTGTATGGCCTGCAGAATGGTGGTTATTATTAAAGATACCAACTGCATTTGAAGCTGGTCTCAGGTTCTGATAGACCAATATGTTGGATGGTCCTCCAAGATGGTCTCAGGTTAGGGCTGTGCGATATGACGATGTATATCGATATTTTGAAAGAAAAGAAAATCTCAAACAAGTTGGAAGTCTTTAGTGTGCGGATATGTGAAGCTCGTTCTGGACAGCTGTTGATTCCGAGAGAGGGTTGGGCTTCTCAGTATAACGCTACGGTGTATGAGGATGTGTGGGGCTCCATCTGAGCAGTGCATTATTCTGATGTCCTTGTCCGAGTGAGGGTTAAGCTTAGTATAATCCCACATTGTGTGGCACCTTTCATATACAACATCGCTCATCCACAGCAATACTAAAAAAGTATCAAAAAGTTGCCAAAGGTCGTTTGGGGCTGGAACGCTCAGCCCCAAACACTTTTTTTTCCCACATAGTGCTCGAATTCCAGCTGAAACTGTGGGTTCACATTCACGGACCTGGGGATGAGCAGAGTTACGTACTTATTTTGTTTATTGGACTGTTGGAGATTTCTGAAAGTGTTTTTAGTTTTAAGTGTTAATAGGATACCTATTGTTATTGCCAGTTTCTCTTTGTTTTATAAAATAATAATAATAATAATAATAATTAAAGCTGCAAGCAGCATTTAGCGGGTGTCGAGGTTTATGCAGACGAGGCAGACCAGTAAGACTTTTAAAGATTGTATACAGTTGATGAGGTTGGAATGGCCTCAGCTCAATTGCGGTGATTGGCCTTCAATGTTTTGTGAAAGTGTATCAAAGTCAGGGTTCAGCGGTTACGCTTCTTTAACGCTTTAAAATAGAATCATAACCGGCATAGCATTTAGACACACACACACACGAAAGTGGCAAGTGCATTGCATCAACATGTCAAACAGTTAGGTCAGTGCTTATGGACTTTACATTGTACTGTATTCTTTTTGGTTTAAATCAAGGAAGAAGCTTTACTTTGATAAAACACTGTTTAGAAAAGTGAGAGTAAAGTTTTATTTATTGTCATACAGTATGAAGATAATGATAGTTAATGGGTTGTTTTTAATGTAATGACAGCTTCTCTCACACACACACACACACACACACACACACACACACACACACACACACACACACACACACACACACACACACACACACACACACACACACACACACACACACACACACACACACACACACACACACACACACACACACACACACACACACACACACACACACACACACACACACACACACACACACACACACAAGCTATGGCAGTTATGATTTTATTGTAAACTGTTTTTAAAGAAATGATAGCTTCAGACACACACACACACACACTTTAGGTTTACTTTGATCAAAAACTGTTTAGAAAAGTGAGAGAAAAGTATTATATATTGTCATACAGTATGAAGATAATGATAGTTAATGGGTTGTTTTTAATGTAATGACAGCTTCAGACACACACACACACACAATAGCTATGCCAGTTATGATTTTATTGTAAACTGTTTTTAAAGAAATGATAGCTTCAGACACACACACACACACACACTTTAGGTTTACTTTGATCAAGCACTGTTTAGAAAAGTGAGAGAAAAGTATTATATATTGTAATACAGTATGAAGATAATGATAGTAAATGGATTGTTTTTAATGTAATGACATCTTCAGACACACACACACTTTAGGTTTACTTTGATCAAACAGTGTTTAGAAAAGTGAGAGAAAAGTTTTATATATTGTCATACAGTATGAAGATAAAGACACCTTAGGTTTACTTTGATCAAACACTGTTTAGAAATATGAGAGTAAAGTTTTATATATTGTCATACAGTATGAAGATAATGATAGTAAATGGATTGTTTTTAACGTAATGACAGCTTCAGACACACACACACACTTTAGGTTTACTTTGATCAAACAGTGTTTGAAAAGTGAGAGTAAAGTTTTATATATTGTCATACAGTATGAAGATAATGATAGTTAGAGTGGTTCAATGGGATTGGAATCACGGCATTCTAACCGGTTTGAGCCTCTGGCAGCCATGTTTTTGGGCATAATTGGAAAAGTGAGAAATCTATCTTGTTCGGAACTTCATGCTGAACAACTTTTCTATTATAGTCAAGATGATTAGAGTCCATATAGATTTGTGAAAACGCATTTTAAGCCCATTCTGACGGTTTTTAGTTTCTGGCGGCCATTTTGTTTTACCAAAACTAAAATCTGAAAATGTACTCTTGTTCAGAATTCCATGCCCAACAACTTTTCTATTGTACTCAAGATGATAGGAGTCCATATAGATTTTTGAAAACGCATTTTAAGCCCATTCGGACGGTTTTCTGTCTCTGGTGGACATTTTGTTTTACCAAAATTAAAATATGAAAATTAACTCTTGTTCGGAATTCCATGGCCTACAACATTTGTATTGGACACAAGATCATAGGACACAATGTTGATGTCGATATAAGCATTTTAGTGTTCGGCGTGGTTAAGCCACACCTTCTTTCAAAGTGAATGGCTCCTGGGGGCCTTATGCTTTATTGCACAGACGTTTCGTGAGAGCATATTAAAGACATTGGTCCAACGATTATGTGTGCCAAAGGATTTCCGTTTATCTTAAAAAACGTAGGAGCCCTACTGATTTTAATGTTTTTAACAAAATTCTAAATGGCGAAAAATCCATCATGGCGGAAGTCATAGGTTGTTGAGGCACATTTGTTCAGCGTGTGAAGATGCATATTTGAGCAAAGTCTCATGACTTTAGGTCAAAGGGGTCAGGAGATATGCTTGTTCAAAGTTAGAGTTTTCAGACGATTGCTATAGCGCCACCTTTGGGCCAATCAGTGCAATTCTTTCACACAGATATTCTGTAGTCCTCCTCTACAGCTCTAGCAAGTATTCATAAAACGTGGCCAAAAAATTTTTTTGTCGTAGTCTGGCGGCCATGTTGTTTTGTCAATCAACTTAAATCTTACTTAAGCATTTAGGGCTTTGATCCCTGATTGTGTGACAGTTGGTTCCGCTCCAATCCAACAATCCTTCTAGGAACTGTGGTCATTTTAGTCAAAAAACACGCCCTTTTGATGCCACGCCCCAATTGAAAAAACATGGGTACCATCTTGTTTAGAATTTAATGATGAACAATGTTTGTATTGGGGTCAAGATCATAGGACTCCACCTTGATGTCGATATAAGCATTTTTGTGTTCGGCGTTGTTAAGCCACACCTTCTTTCAAAGTTAATGGCTCCTGGGGGCCTTATGCTTAATTGCACAGACTTTTACTGAGGAATGATTAAAGATATTGGTCCAAAGAGTATGTGTGCCCAAGGATTTCTGTGTATTTCAAAAAAGCTAGGGCTTTTACAGTTTTTCATGTTCCTCACAATATTCAAAATGGCGGAATATCCATCATGGCGGAAGTCATAGGTTCTTGAGGCATATTTGTTCAGCATGAGGAGATGTATATATGGTCAAAGTTTTATGACTGTAGGTCAATGGGGTCAGGAGATATGCTTGTTCAAAGTTTGCATTTTCATGCGATTGCTATAGCGCCACCTTTGGGCCAATCAGTGCAATTTTTTCACACAGATCTTCTGTTGTCCTCCTATACAGGTTTAGCAAGTTTTTTTCAGAATTAACCAAGCGGTTTTGGCTGTGTAAGTCAAACACTGTATATTAATAATAATAATAAAACCAGCAATAACAAGAGGTTGTCTTGGACTTCGTCCTCGACACCCTAATAATAATATCGGAAACTTGGTGTACATGCCTTATTTCGCATGCTGAACATTTTGGCCTCTTGGACCCATAATGTCCGCCAGGATAGATTTCGCTATTCATTGAAATTTTTGTGAAAACTTGAAAAATCTTCAGAACCATAGCTTTAAATGAAAAACCGTTTTCAGAAACATGATGTATGGACTTGCCTGATTAAAACTCGTTGAATTGGTATTGTGTAAAAAATGGCAGTTATGGCAAATTCAATATATGCTGATTAGCGAACACTATCCTATCGTGTGTGTGATGGGATTAAAACAAAGTGCTGAAGTACAAAGACAGAGGCATAGTTGCATCTAGGAATAATGACTACACCCGTGATTCGCTTGAAAAGGGCGGCCACTGGGCTAGGTGGTGCGTGGGCTGTGAATACCTTGCCAGAATATTAGCCACATTGTCCTCATGGGGGCGCAATAATATGAATAAATATCACTATTCACTAAAATGGCTACAATTCCTGGCCCGAATGTCTGATTTGAGCGGAACCAACTTCGGGACAGTTGAGGGTCAAGGCTGTAATTGATCTAGTGAGATGATGGCGATAGTCCTAAAAATATGGCCGCCAGAGGCCAAAATGTGTCCAATGAGCTTCAAGGAGCCAAAAGCGGGGGGTTAACTTTAGACAATCATCATCAAACTTGATATACGAAAAGGCTGACGGGTAAGGATGAATCAGTCCAATTCTTTTTCCAAATGGGCCATTGGGAGCGCTACAGTCATCAGATGAACAGTGCACCTATAATGCAGCCATATCTAAAAGACTCATCTGAAGGCATGCATTTTATGTCATGTGTTGCATCTTCTCATAGCCTGGAAATATCCTAGAGGCCAATTGTTTTTATGCATTATACACTTGTCTATTTTACAGCAAATTAGTTTTACTGGATTCTCTAGAGCCTAATTAGTAAACGCTATCAAAAGAGTTCTGAAATTCTAAACGATCTGGCCGCTACAGCCAAAAATACATTTCAGCATACAGCATTTGATGATAGTAGCCATAGCTCCCAAACGCTGCTCCCAATTTTAACAAAACCTACTTTCTTGGTCTCTGCACTTCATTTTACATGTACAAATATGTAATTGACTCAATTTTATCCTACATTGACCCCATTTCCTTTATTAAAACCAGAGAGTGAGTGCCAGAGAAAATGAAGAAAACAACGAAGTGTGTAGAAAACGCCCACTTCTCAAGCATGTACTGCTGTTCGCCTGTTCTTTCTCACCGCCCAATGGCTCTTTGGACATTGGAGTATATGATTCCCTCTATACCTATAATTGTTTGAGATTATACCCATGTCCTCCGTTATTCAGGTTCAAATAAAAAAGATTCAGACATGATAATTGTATTTAAAGAAAAGTATTATTCTGCCACATTCTTTAGGTTGTCATGTTCCAAAAAACGCTAAGTGTGAAAACCTCTCCTACTTCTTAGACAAGACACCCACTTCTACAACACGTACTGATGCTCTGCAGTGTATGTCCGCTAATAGCTCAGTGAGTAGAGCACTTGCCTGCAAAGCAGAAGGCAATTGAAGCCAATTCCAGCAGTCTGGTCTGAGAAATGTCATGAAAAAAAATAATAATACTAGCTTAATACTGGGCACCCCCTCACACTGCAAGTAAGGTGGCAGAAGGGTTGAATTTAGACTATGGCTCTATAACTTCCAAGTGACCCCCAGCAGTTGGCTCACTGAATTGATTATTTCCTTAATTTTCCAAATTCAGGCCAGGCTGCGTGTTTTGACGCCAGTTATTGCTGCTTGCAGCTATATTTATATTTGTTTTTTATATTTTACTTATTCGGTTTACTGGCTACAGTACTGGAGATTTCTGAAACTTTTCATATACTTATTTGCTGCACTTTGAGACTTAAGTGTTTTTTTAATATGTTTTCCTCATTTGTGACAGTTATGCTCAAAAGTCACTTCCAAATAAAAGAAAAAGTGCCTCTCATTTGTATTAGTTGATAGGAAAAAAGTAGTCATGAGGCATGTGGTTATTCTGTGTAGACTGTTTCATCAAATTTACAGAAAATGTACTATATCGTGAAATATATATAAAAATATGAAATGGCCTATATCGTGATCGAAGATTTTGTCCATAGCACAGCCTTTTCTCAGGTAATGATAGACTTATACAGGGAATACTACTTTAAGCTGGTCTCGGATTATGATGGACTAATACGGGGATAGTCCTTCAAGATTTGCAGTAGATTAAACAAGGGGACCAACGTGTAGAACCCTATGAAATCCCTTTTATTTTTTCTCAGTCCGTTCTTTCAGTAAAGAATTTTCTGAATTCAGTGTTTTACGGTTTGTGCTAATTTATCATCAGAAAGTGTCTACTAATGTGAATTAATAACATTTGAAGAATTTAATAAGATATAACCGTAATTTTTTTATGATGCACACAACATTGCACTATTTGGAACTATGGAACAATAGTTAGCTGGATGGAGAGGCAGACATCGCTATATTTCACCACAATAGCTCGTCGTTTTGGAATATCACAATTTGCATGCAAACAGTTCACCAATGACGATGTTTAGAATGATCTTTTGGAGAACGGCAGTTATGTGTTGATCGAACACACGGGGCAGGTCAGTTTGCCGGAGGCTGCTCTCCTTCTCGGGCAATGCTTCACTAGAAACGGGCGTAGCTTTCTTAGTTTTTCTAAGGGGATGTCAGACTCGGTGCACACAGCCACCAAGTCCTGAATAAATTCTCGTCTTGAATCTGCAAATGCGCTTGCACTAGTAATGGTTGTTTGAGGAGGCATTGCTCTGGCTAATAGTGCTTTTCCTTGTTCTTCACATGGGCTTTAGACTAAGTGGTCATCACAGGTATCTTTACAGGTCCAACAATAGCATGTTGACAGAATTTGCAAAACAGTTTATCACCTGACTCATAATAGTCCAGGTAATGCTCTGCTCTGAATTTAGGAGTTGGGGTCGAATTATTTCGAGGTGTTGTGAGGTGACAATGCGACTACCCCCCTCTCAAAACACCCTGATCGAAAACGGAATTGTATATTTAGGCGTAGTCGACTGTAATTTTACAATTATTGAATAACTTGGGTTACTACAATAATTTTTTTATCTATATCTTCAGATTCTGCAATATTCCATGTTTTACAGTTGATTCCATTTCTAGTACCAAATTCTGCGATTCCGTCCGCGATATCCGCATCATGGAAATCACAGGGCCCTAAACATGTCTCAGCTAGGTAGTACCATATTGAGTGTGTTTACCTGGATTATGCTGAACATGTGGGGGATGAGGCGGTCGACACGGACCTCCAGCAACATCACCAGTGCCCTGCAGACATTCTTCCTCACCTCAGAGTCTTCATCTGCTGCCAGCGCAAAGAGACTCTGAATGGACAAGCACAGACAAGAAAAAGACAAATTGAGAAAGATTACTTTCTAGGAAAATGGGATATGGATGTTTTACGTTTCCTCCCGGATAACATAATGGACGTGGACACATGACTTGAGCATTCTTAGCGAGCTTGCCAGCCAGGTAAACTCGCCTCTATGAAGGTGTCAATGTTATCCATCAAGGCCTGGGCTCGGCCGATGATGAACTGGTTTACACAGGCTATGGCATGGGACCTGCGAACGGAGAGAGAGAAGCATGCATTGAAGTATTGAGCCATCACTACCATCAGCCTCCTCAGGGAGACAGACCAGAGGAAATGTAACAACATGGCATCAGGAGATGAAAGTGCTATAACCAATGTTTACTCAAGGTATGCAGCTATTGGATCAGACAGTATGAGTAAAACCTTCATTGGGAATCAGGTGTGTATTATTTAGGCATCACATCCAGAGCATCAGAGGAGTAGAGTTATGAATGAATGAATGAATAAACATCATTGGACCTGATCTTGGGGCTGCAGTGCTTGAAGAACTGAAGGAACTTTGGGATCATGATGTTCAGGGGTCTATTCAGGGCATCACTGTCCAGCAACTCTGACGAGTCCTCGCAGATCTTCTGCAGCGCTCCGAAAGAGCCCTGTGAATGCACCAACAATATTTTTCTCAGATAAAACAGTTCCAAACCGAAAAAGTGATCGTGGATGGACCCTGGATCAGAAAATAAGGAACATGAACATTAAGTACCAGTATGAGGTGGATACCAACCATCATCTAAATGTCAGACTTCATCTATAGTTTATGCTGCAACTGACAGCATTAAAAGTGGCCACTCTTGAGATAAGTCTCTGCCGTTCCAATGATCAAACGGTTTAGAGAATATTTTCAAATCTGCGTTACGGTGAATGTTGCTTTACCAACTTGTATACACACGCTTATGCATTGCCAATGCCACTATTAAACATTCTCCCCACTAGAGAGCATTTTACCAATAAACATTTCTTTCTTGGCAAGTTAATAGGCACAAAAGGATATTATCTTAACGCCGCCTCTCGATTGCGTTAACATAATTAGCCGTGTTGTCTGTGGTGATGGAGAGCAGTGACTCCCATTATAAAAGATCATGCCTGAACAATAAAGCACGTAAAAAACTGATTACATCACGGCTGATTTTTACGTGCTTTATTGTTCAGGCATGACGTGAGAAAACCATTTTGTTTTCACATGCGGGTAGGCCAAGGCGAGAAGGGGTCGAGTCGCTTACATTAGCGCAAGTTTGAGATCAATGTTGAGCTTTCTTTGATATGTTCGCACACTCTCCACAGTAATTTAAAAAGGTACTGTTAGCAATGGCTAGCAATTTTCTTTACCATTATTATACCATACCAATACCATTAATATTTTTTATATTTATTTTGGCCTGGCGGGGGTCCTCGTTGGCCCAACGAGTGACTTATATCTAATATGGACAGTGACTCAGTTGTGTGTGCACACTGACTATAGCAGCAAGGCCTGTCGACCAGACAGTACGACTACAAACAACTTCAGTCTGAGGAGGTTTATGCATCGCCTAATGCCATAATAAGACAGGGTTCAGGAGGAGTACATTAACCTGAACAGACGATAAGTCATGACGTAAAATTTCTAATAGGCGCTTTTTGTATACATTTTCATTTTTGGGATATCAGAAACTGCCCTGTTTACACACAGACTTGAGTCATCGGATCAAATATCAAAATGAGTTTACGAGGCCCCTGGATCAGAATAATATAGAACAAGATTTTTCATTGTATTTCAATGAGCTGGGTTTGTCATCATTTCCAGGGACTAAAGTACAAGTCTGTGGTGGATACCGACAATCATCTAAATGTCAGACTTCATCTGTAGTTTGTGCTGCAACTGACCGCATTAAAAGTGGCCACTCTTGAAGTAAGCCTCTGCCGTTCCAATGATGAAATTATCAAGAAAGACAAGTGTTAAGACCTCGCATGTGTTGTAGTCCTCTGAGTTGAGCAGGTTGCAGAGCTGTGGCAGCAGTTCAGGCCATGTCTGTAGCTCGCCCTTGGAGCTAATGGTGGTGATTAGGATGCCTGGACAGAGGGAGGGACAGAGGAAACCAATGAGAAAAACTTTGAGAAACAGGCCTGAGATGCATCCTTCAGTAGAACCAAGGCATGATGAATAAAAAGGCAATGCTCATAGGAAAAGACAAAGAGAGCCAGAATAGTCAAAGAATTTCTATACATTAAGGTCGTGGTGGGAATGATAGAATGTCCAGTGCATCCACAGTTAGGGTCATTAAAAACAAAAGCAAATACAGCGTATTTTGTTCTTGTACCCAGAACATTTATTAAAATCTGCAATGCCCTTAGTGTTTCCCCTGGAATAGTTTTCAGGCCTGGTGGTACGCACCAAAAAAAAATTAACTACACTGATGCAGTTAGATGGCCTGCAATTTATATTTGCGTTCAAATGTTTGTTCACTTGGTATATCAAGACTTAAAAACAAACTGATCACAAGGAGAGGATGACTTAAATAAAGTGAATTTATTGCATAATAATTTATCTGAACTTTGCTAAACATAGCACATCATGAACACAGTAGAGCTGTCAATCTTCCTCTATAATCCTTCAAATTTCATTCCTTATTTATATTCAAATTGTTAAGGCTCAAAATTTGCCTATTATTAATACTTACTATGTACCTTTACACTGTATACACATGCTTATGCATTGCGACTATTAAACGTTCTGCTCACTAGACGGCATTCTACCAATGAACATTAACGCCGCCTCGATGGCGTTAACATGATTAGCTGCGTTATCCGTGCTGATAGAGAGCACTGAATCATGACTCGCGTTGCAATGTCCTTTTAAGTTGAACGCGATTGTTGGTTGCTATTTTATTCACACGACAATTAAATAACAAATCATTAAGTTGAATGGGACTGTACACATACAACGCAATATCCATTTTCCAATAACATTCGGGTATCTTTGTCATAGTCACCATCGACATTGTACAAGTTGTAGGACAAGCCTATTTGCGTTTTTCAACAGTGTTCTTACTGCATCCACAGCGGTAAATTACAATCATAGACCTATAATTATCGCTAGCCATTATTTGTATTGATCATTCATCTCCATTGCAGTCGGCGCTATAAGCCAAAGTTTACTTGCAATGCGGTACACTGCTTTTGATAACATGACGGTGTGCAGTTGTATTGCAACAGTTTAGTTTTGGATACCAACTTTGAAAAGGATAATAGCCAATTTCAGTTACTGAACAGGGAAATTAATGTCTCCAAAACATATCCACTTGTCATAATCCCCCTCATACACAAACAGCCATTCGCTAGACTATTAACTCTTGGATTAAAAAGTAAAACTCCATTATAATTGAGTCCTCTAAATGCTTAGGAAATTTTGGAGAAGGGACAGAGCATAAGCTCGTCTTCACTAGACTATATGTTGAGTATTCCATCTGCATAGTTGCATCGTGGCTGATGTAAATAGCTTTTAACGTATGTGTAGACTTTATTGTTCAGGCGTGACGTTCGAAAAGCATGGTTTTCAAATGCAGCTATACCAAGGCGAGAAGGGCTAGATTCGCTTATGTTAGCGCAAGTTTGAGATAAATGTTGATCTTTTTTCGTTAATACGTTCACGCGCGCTCTGCAGTAATTTAAAAAGGGACTCTGTTAGCAATGGCACTCGCGTCAAGATAACACTGTATTATTAGTGTGGTTGTAAAGCAAGCCTTAACTTGTCTTATTCTTCCGTCAAATATTGCGTAATTATCTACTCCTACAGTTTGAGGAGTAAAAACCACACCAATTACCAAGAATTGTGCATATATCAGTACAGTGCGCCATTCCTACGATTTTACAAATGTTGCACACAATATTATTTAATATGGAAAGTGAATGGGGCAAAAACGTTAAAATCAACCACTCTAAACCTGAACACATGAGAATTGTCGAATTAAATAGGCATATGTAGACCAGAACTAAGGAGGTCTTTTGTCCCACTATGACCACAGGGGGCACTATAACACGTGGTCACACCTTAACAGCGCCCCGTTTTATAAAAGATTCAGGAACTTGGTATCTGGGCCTTATTTGACATGCTGAAACTTTTTGCCTCAGGGACCTATAAGGTCAGTCAGGATAGATGTGGATTCAAACACCTTCAAAGTGTTGGAAAACCTTGAAAAAAAAATCTTGAAAACCGACACGTAAACCCATATAACCCAAAATTGGTCCACATTCTCCCTAATACTGCACGACCTTATGGTATTATTTTGGTTTTGATTATTTAAAAAAAATGGCCGGGTTATGGCCGATTTATGTGAAAATACGATTATGCAAATGAACCGCCATTATTCAACCAATCCCAAATCCGCTTCGGAGAACACCAGAGGCCTAAAATTTGGTGTGCCCATCTAGGACCTCACCCTGGAATGTTTTGTTAGCTAACAAAATGACATCACAGGGTCAATTTAAAATGTTCACTGTTGCAGGTGATCACAGAGCTATTTTCTATAACGGAAGTCAACGGGGAAAAATCACTGACTACAACCATTCCAAAGGCGAACAACTGAGGGATGTCAAAGTTGGTACACATATAGAAACCGCACGTAAGCAGGTCTCCAAAAAGTGAAGTCACTCTTCGGTGACAGGGGGTGACATAGCTCGCAATCCAAAAAAGCTGATCGGCCCCATTATTCAATCAATCACAAGTTCGCTCCCAAGCGGCCCAGGGACTTGAAACTTTGGCGTGCCTGCTCATTAGCCTCGCTAGCATTAGTATGTCAGCATGCTCGCAGAATATTGCGCACACAACGACTTGGCTCACGCAACCACAAACATTTTCTCACATACAATAAATATGCGCTTGCGGATTTATGGGGCCCCAGGATCAGAATAATATAGAACAAGATTTTTCATTGTATTTCAATGAGCTGGGTATGTCATCATTTCCAGGGTACAAAAGTACAGGTCCATTTTTCTTTGCGCCCCAATTGAACGCTTAAAAGGTTACCGTAACTGAGAAAGGTCTCAGCTATTCTAATGATCATGCGGTGTTGAGTATTTTAATAATTTGTTTCCTAGAGAGTTCCCTTCTCAGGGGCATTACTTGTAAATGCTAAAAGTGTGAAAGTGCCAACAAGTAACAAAGGGGTGAGGTCCTACTCAACAACAAGTGATCTATAGCACATGTAGGATTTTCTACGACTGCGATACATTCCATCACACTTTTCAATCAATAACATGAATGACGAGTGAATACAATTAAAAACCCACCAATGGTAGCACGAATGAGAGGTGATGGGTCCCCGATGTTGGAGAGACATTCCTGCTTGATGAACTCGGCCACGGTAGGCGGAAAGTTCTGGTAGTGGGCCTTCACATTGTTCTTCAGAATCAGGCCGCTCAGCGACCGAGTGGGCTCATCTGGAGAGACAGATTGTTAGGAAAGGAAGGACTGAGCAAAGTTATGAGGTGTGAGTCGAGTTAGAAAAGCACTTCAATGCTGCATTAATGTAGCATTGAATGTTTGGGTAACAGTTTTAAAGCTAGGTTTGGACATGCCAATCAATACAAGTATACACATTCCCTGGATCAGAATATAAAGGAACAATATTTTTCATTGCATTTCAATGAGCTGGGTTTGTCGTCATTTCCAGGGAACGAAAGATTAAATACAAGACATTTACATTTTTCAATGCATTATTAAAGTAGCTGTGAAGTTGCTTGTAAGAAAAGTCTCAGCTATATCACCAATATAAGTCAACATTCCTAGAACAGCTGTTAAAAACCCGGCAGTTGCATATAGCCTCTTCTGACATACTGGTAGACACTAAATTGCTATACATATAATTAGCATTGTGACGTATCAATTGCGCTCAATTTCCCACACTGCTACATCCTGGGCAGATACAGTAGGCCTATAATGAAACACGTTGACCCAACCAAAATAACAGTATGCAGGACGTTTGTGTGTACATCTTGTGTGTATAGCTATATCTGAAACAGACTCACCTTCAGTTTTAAGTCGTGTGAGGACAAAAATAAGATAGTTGTTGAAGTCTGGGAATTGGTTGAGCTGTTCAAGTTTCTGGTTTGGCGGTTCAGGACCAGAGTTTAACAGAAAAATGCAATACACCTTTAGCTATTTAGCAGAGGCTTTTAGCCTAAGCGAATGCAGATACAGGTCAATTAGCAGAAGGTAGTGGTTAGTTGTCTAGCTCAAGAATGCACACAGGTGGGGCTCAAACACAGCACCGTTTGGCTGAGAGCCTAACTAGCCATTAACATATCAGGATAAAAAAATATATACATGTGCTTTTATAAAAAATGCATTGCAATTACTATTGTAGTGTTGTGATGACCTAGTTATTTTTGCTACTGCCGACAGATCAACTATTGTGTGTTGACCTGCACACTTAAGCATTCATTTTATACTGTTAAATCTTTAGAAAGCCAGAATAACAAACACAAGTGTGTAACCTTACAAAAGATGCTAGCCATGGAACCAGCTTATTCAGACTAGGGATGCCAAAAAGATAATAAAATACAGTCCAAATCTCAGCCAGAATGTGTTTTGCAGGTGGGTTATTTTTGTCCAGGATAGTTTCCACTCATTGTAAACAGCCCTTTTGTTCGGAGAACCCGTGGTAATAAATACAGGCGACTGAGGAAGGATACTTGTTGGACAGCTCTCTGTGTGGCTGTGTTCGGTGACTGGGAGTCCTTAAGAAGCTGGAGGACCTGCTGAAGTCCCTGCTCATCTGGCTGCCACTCCATCCTAGAACACAAACACGCATTACTAAACTTTTAAATTCCTTCCTTAAAAATGAGGAATAAGTAGAATTCGTCCTGCATCTTCAATGGCTGGATCAGGCAGTATGAAGACAAACACTTTCACTGGTTTGGCAGATGTCATTTTATAGATCACCTCCAGATTGACAAAGATCATTATACTCAAGAATTTAGACAAGAACTGAGACTATTGTTTCTCACAGGGCATATGTGGAAATACTAAAAGCTTTGCCTGTATACAAGTCAATATATTAGCATGGCAGTAGGAGTGTATGTGTACAATTTTCATAGACTTGAATTATAGGACCACATTTGGCTCTGTCTAGTAATGTATTTGCTTCCAAAGTCCAACTTGAGTTTAACGATTTAGTTTCCGTTCTCAACCAGCCAGCAGACACGTGTCATATCCAAAGCGGAATAGTTTACGGTTCGAGAGCTCAGATGTGTAGATTGCACACCTACGCTGCCATAACCATAAAGGAATTGCCATATCGTAAAACTAAAGCAATATCAGTCGCTAAACAACGTGGCTTAGAGAAAAAGGCGAGCAACAAGCTACTTGATAACGACGGTGTCGTGCACATGGTGCTGGGGTCGTGGTGGAGTAGGAGACAGAGGCCTTCACTCAACCAACGCCGGCTGAATCCTTTTTTAGAAAGATTAACCAGGGTGCGGAAAAACACGCTATTTCAAAAACGAAACGCCTGCCAATTTAAGTATAATTTCTACCCGGGTGGTGGCGCACGAAAAAAAAAAAAACGTTCTGGACCGCAAAACCAACAAAATCGGTGACTAGACTTAATCGTTTAATCCTCCCCACCCCCACGCCGCCTCGACAAGTCAGACAATACGGGTGTTTTGAATCCGTAGCAATGAAATCGAACCGATGACTCGAAACAGACCACACTAAACGTGCAGCGAGGGTGGGTCTCCAATGTATGCATTCGGTCCAAAGGGCTTAAGAGTTGGGGGGGTCGGGGTATTGTGCGTTTCCTGGCTTGACGCCCATGCCGAGGCACAACTGGCCAGGGGCCAATTACACGTTTACAGACTAAAGGCTTACTGATTAATCTGGGTTATATTAATGGGACCCCTTCTGATCACACCCAATTTGAGCAATGATGAGGAATGTTTTACTGTTGAAACACACTCAACGCGTCCTTGCCGGGCCTGTCGAGCAGGCTGGTCACCGGCTCATGTGCTAAAACGTGTTATCTCAATACAGTCGCAGACAAAAGAGCGACAAAAAAACACTTTAATAACGAACTATCATCGACGAATGTACATGGATACCACGGTTTACAATACAAATGTGACTTTGGTGGCACTAAGGAGAAACGAACTTACAACACGTTTTCCTAGCAGCTAAGCTATCGAGCTAGCCGCGGCTTAAACTAGGCTAGTGCTAGGTAGCAACTTTTGGCTCATTTTAGTTTCTAAAAAAAAAAAACTCCATCAATCCCTCCAGTAAGGCACATTCTCAAATAAACAACCTTACATTAATCAACGACTTCATAGTAGTACATTACGTTTGGAACAAAGGAAGATTAGTTTACGTACAATATCAGCTTGTCAGTTGCTCTTTCACCGCGGGGCCGCTGCTCTGGCTCGTGCTGCTGCTGCACGGATCCTCGCAATTGTTTGAAAAAACGCACAGGAGGAAATGGTTCTTGGTCGGCTTCCGTTGAGAGGCCGTGGTTGGATTGTAGATATAAAATATGCATTTATATATTAACCCTGTTTATTAATTAAAACCCAAATTAAAGTTGGATTGCCATTGCCCATATTATGTTTACTCTTATATAAATAGTCGCGGGTTGTAGGCCTAATAGGGTTGCAGCATACTGTAATGTGCATTATTTAACATCATTCATACATTTTGCATCCCCAATGTTAAGCATTTTCCAAAATTTTACCATCCCCATTATCGAGTCAGGAAAGTTAGTGGAAATAAATACTTAATGCGGATAAGTTGTACTGTCTGGCATGTCCTTGGCTTTGCAATTTTACTCCATTACTTCATCACGTTACAAGGTAGGATGTAAAACTATGTATTCGTTTGACTAATATGCCTTTTCGCAAGATATATACCACTTTCAATTCATTTCAAACTTCATCCTGCTGCATTTGGCCAAACTGGAATTTATATCAAGAAGGCCTACCTTAATACCTTTAATGCACGTTAACCACAGTAGTAAAAATTTATTAAGAGCTTGTTTTGTCAAGGGAGGAATGTTATTTTACACTTAAGACATTCACACACGTGGAAACATTAAAACAATTTAATAAAAAGAATGATTCAACAGTGATACAAAAGTTAAAAATAAGTTGTGCCGTTATTTCCCAATGACAACGCCAATCCGTCGCATTCTCATCAAAGATACATAATATCCATAGCAGTTGGAATGAAGTGCTTCTCATAATCCGAAGGGAAAACGTCTGTGTCCGAGTCAGAGTCTGTCATTTTGCTGTAGCAGTCCTCTCTAGAAGCTGTATTCCCTGAGCCCGCCCACTCCCCCTGGTCCATCAGACCCTTCATGGCCCCCTGTGAGCCTCGGTCTCCAATTTGACCTCCGGCCATCTCATCTTGGAATTTCACGATCTCCAGGTGAGACAGCACAGGGTCCGACTCTTCCACAGGGACGCAAATGAGGAACATGGAGCCGTTGATCTACGAAAACAAGATTAAAATCCTGTTGATGGACCATTCATCGTCACACTATTGTTGAGTAGAACACATTTATTAGATGGATATAAACATAGTTGTTCAACTTCCAACCAAAATGCCCTGAATTAGATCCCCCCCTGCCTAGCTTCAGACATTCTAACTGCTACTTGCTGTTTCTGATATCAATGGGTCACTTTAGATAAAATCATCTCCTGAATCACTAAACAGTAAAACAGCAATTGCATGAGCAATTATAGTGATAAACAATCCATATCGCTGTTATTATATTGGCTGCAAAGAAGGCTGAAAGACATTTTAGCCAAAAAGTGGGTATCTCACCTGGTGGTTCATCTTTTGAAAAACATGGCTGTTGCTTGGGTCAGGCACTTTCTTAAAACCAATGCATTCCTTAAATACCCTAAATAAAGACATATATAAATATGGGTGTGTATAATACAACACACTATCCTTAAAACTGATTGTAACAGATATGACTATACAGTATGTCTGATCATTGATAACAATGGAAGCAAGGATAAGTTCCTCACCAGGAAAATTTCCTCATCAAGAGGAAAGATATTAATGGAATAAACATAGCCAGGACAAACAGAATGTTGTAATCTGTGCAGGAAATGAAACAAATGAATAAACAAATAAAGAATACATTTATCATTTAGAAACAGGTACTTGTACATTCAGATTGATAAATGCAACTTCCAGTGCATAAATGGAATAACTATGCTTCATAAAACAACCAAAACAATTGAGGTTACTTGCTCATGATGCAACTGGCACTGCCATGCCTTGTTCATGTTAGTAGTATTACTTCTAATTTCTGTGAACCAAGATGAATCCCTTAGTTCAGGCCAAAAAACTGAACATACAAGATATACTGTATGTATTTATTTATTTAAACAAGTGCATCCAAACCCACATTGTCAGAATAATAAGTTTTAGGTATGACTTTATAACTCCTAATAACTTTATCATCCATCATAGGACATGTCAGAAGCTGGTACCATACCAAAGCCCTCATGGTCCTCTGTTTTGAACGTCACGGTTGAGTTTGGTCCTGGCCCAGCCTTAGTTATGGCCCTGATCCAAACCTCGTAATTTTGGCCAGGGTCGAGGTGCTCCAACCAAAAGCTCCTGTCTTCATCGCCTTGAGGCTCACTCAAATTGTACACTGGGAGAGGGAGAGGGAGAGTCAAGCACTTTAGTCAAGCAGCCATATTAGAATAACTGCCATCATATGTATTCTGTGTTCTTATCTCTCTCAATAAATTCATCATGCATTGCAACAACCAATCGTTTTCTGATTTTGATGTGCGTTTTATTAATTATTATAATTATAATACCATCATTTAGTAATGGCTGCAGTGATGTAGTAACACAGCAGAGGTTAAAAAAAAGGGGCTGAAGGAATATGTTGCTGTTGTACCTCTTTGGCTGTCTAATCCTATTTGATAGCATACAATCACCCCTCTCCTCTGAGGAAGGGGAATCGGCTTCCAAGTCACCTTCACACTGTTGGCCTTGACGGTGACCACTTCAAACGAGGGCACATTGGGAGGGACTAAGAATAGATGAGGAGCAGTATGAGGTTATTTTAGTGCTTGAAAAGGTCAACTGAAACATTAGAAAGTACTAATGCATGAATTCTTACTTCCTTGATGAACATATCCAACTGCAGATGAAATGTGATCACTGGACCCGTTGGGAGATACTAAGAACAATGCCACTTGGTAGGCAATGTATTTCTCAAACTGGCCTGTAGATGGAGACAGACACAAAGCTGGAAGGTCACATAATGACAAAACTGCTAGAAATATTAAGTTAACTTAAGATTATTTAATATAACTAAACTGAAGAATTAACTTTAAAGGAAACGTGTGAAAGGACCAGTGCTTAACTGTCCCTTAGCGAAGTAGCTATATGGTTTTCTGTCTCGGATTTGGCTTAACTCAAAATTAAATTAAAGGTTATGCAGACCTGTCAGGGTGGCAGACATTTGGCTCCTGTCCAGTCTGATCCAATCAAAGCCTTTAGTTTGCGGGAGTCCCGCCTGCTTATATTGCACCACATATTTCGATTGGTTGTTAATGTATCGAGTAGGGGGATTCCAAGACACCACAAGTACTTCTGAGTTAATTTCCACCTGAAGAGCGTCCCCTCTGTTTTCTTGTGCTTGAGAAAGAGTGCTAGAGTGAATGTCAATTGAGGTCAAAGTTGTTTTTTTTTAACATTGTTTTCAAAAGGACAGACATGCCAGTGTTATTAATTTAGAATTCAAAATGACTAATTTAGACAACACAACTATATGAGTAAGTATAGAGCTTCTAGTAATACATGGATATCATAATACACTAGATTCAACTAACATACAAAACATACAAAATCTTTTGTTTGAAATCAGTGGCAATGAACATATGATGCAATTGTGACCAATGGTGTATGGGTGTGTAATTGTACAGGTCTATCAGAATCACAATGTACCCAGCAGTCATTTATGTTGATGAAAACGTGACCGTTACCTGACAGAGGTATATGTAGACAAGCAGGTATTGTAGCACCATATGCAGTGAAGGCTGATATATTCACAGCTGCCACATTTGTAAGAGTGGCCTTAAGGTGGCACCGCTTCTTGTCACATGTCAACTGGTCGCTTGCATTGGCAACCGTGGATGCGTTCACCACGGTTGCCGTGCCGTCCCAACGAGACAATGTCACCACATAACCAAGGATTTCACCTCCAGCATGCCACCTTGGAGGCCTCTGTGTGAGGAAAGTAAATTACTATAAGGGAAGTTGGAAGGATAGTTTAGTAGTTTGGTTAAGGTGTTCTACTACTCCTAGCCGAAAGATTCTGGATTCGAAATTCCAAATGTCTGCTGTCCACCTGGTGTATCAAGTATGAAAGCGTCTGCTAAATGTCTAAATGCAATACCTTGAGTGTTAACATTCTTTGCACAGGGTAGCCCCATTGGGACTCAAACCCTAAAACCCTGGCAGCGTTAAGCGGAAATCTATAGTCGCCATGAAGAGCCGTTTGTGAAGTGCACGGGCAATCCATGCAAGACTATGGCATTTATATAGCTGCTGTTTCAGCGTAACATTGGTGTGTTCACGCTTGCAAAGCTCCAACATTTCTGAGGTCAGCCACAGGCGACAAATGTATCGCCGTTTGAACCCTGCCTGGGGGCCTGGATGGCATCATCTTTGGTTCATGCTAGCTTGCTCAGTTCCCACATGGTCACTATAAATTAGGTTTTAAGGCTATGCTGCTAATTGAGCTACACGTAATTGAGCACATAAGATGGGAATGCTGTTCATCAAAAATGTTCATGAAAATGTTTCAGGTGGAACTAGTTCACATACCTTCCACATGAGCACGCACTCAGAGCTTTGAGGTGATAATTTGCATTCACTCCATATGTCCAGCAGACCAACAGGAGCTGGAACACAAACACATGAGGCCAGCACAAGAGAGGGATACAAGTGAGAACACAAACCAAACGTAGTGTATGTCACAAAATCACAACATTTTTGTAGTAAAATCATGTAATATAGTGTTAAGTTAAAGGAAAACGTAAGGACTTTACAACCTGGATATTCCAATCATTTTGGATTTAACCTGTAAGACCCACAGTTGTAATATTACAACATCACTTTTAGCTGTCCACAAAAAAGAAATCAAAAAGTATATATATTTTTAACCACATTTACATAGTCAATGGGTCTTATTCTTTGTCCTCACAATGCTATTGGTTGGTAAATGTGTTTATAGGTCCGGCACTCTGGCCATGAACTCACACAATCTGCAAACTTTCCTTCAGGCGAATTCCTTTGTTTTAATGGACTGGATTTGTCAAGATTCAAGTAAGTAAAATGCCTAAAGAAATCTTGGGGTGACTATTAGAATGTCTAGAACATCTAGATATTTAGTTATTGCGGAATACATTCATCAAATTTGATTTAGAGCTTGTTATGTCTGTGTTGCAATATTACAACACTGGGTGAGGGTGGTAGTCAAATAGCATGTGCACCATTAAATGGGAAAGTGCAATGGCACTTCTTGCACTACATGGGGACATTGCACTTCTTACATGTTCACATATGGAAAGAAATACTACTACAAGTATAATGTATTTGATGATTATTATTATAACTAAGTTCTAAATGTGTTTTCTATGTACACATTTAAAGTTTAGACCAGAATTGAATAAATGTATACTTTATTTCTGATTGCAGTATTTGAAACTATCTGTAGCAGTATTTGAACTGTTGATCTTATCAGTAAAATACATTTAACTGATCCTGTGCCCAAATTAATGCTGGAATGGAATGTTTGGAAAGTTTGGGGGACACTTGTATGAATGTTTTGTTGCTCAGGGACAGGTGTGAATGGGTCAGTGGTCTGGGGAGATGCATGTATTTATTTTGGTATGATAAGGAGGGAGCATAATAGAATGGGCCAGATTATGTTGTTTTAATCTAGTGGAAAATGTAAATAGGATTAGGATTCATTTGCATTGCAAATTAGGGTTACCACCCTATTCTATTTATTCGTTATCTACTAGTATATAATATGTATATATGTATACTCATATGTTTTAACTTTCATTTCAGAATGCCACCAGCAAAGAAAGGTCACTACAGTGTGTAGGATGTGATTGACTACATCCAAAATGGAGAGTGATTTTGATATGGAATCAGATGACACTGATGCGAGTGACGAAGAGGCAGATGAAGATGACAAAGTGGACAAAGAAAACCAACCACCCACTGTAACTGCCGAACCGATGAGGGTTAAGGGACTAATATGGACAACAATTTTTGAAATTGGTCCAGTGTTGAGTGAGGACGCCGCAGCCATAATCTGCGAAAAAGGACTGCAATGTAATCCTTTTGGGCAATAGCGCCCCGTCAATGTACATCCTATAAAAGGTGCTTGTTTTCACCACTGACAGGCTCAGATTATGTTCTAGCATTATGGAAAGGATCCCTACAGAGAGATAAAAATTGTTTCCTAACTTTCGCTTGATCAGGGTCTGTTTATTATTGTGTCCAACAGTCTCACTAAATGAGAAGTCTCACGAGATTTTAGTTGTTGCAGGAAGAAAACGGTGGAAAATTGTACTACAGAAAGCATAGTTTGGTGTTATCTAAAAAGAAATTACCTGCAAGAACGCAACAACGAGATTTCAAAGCGAGACTTCTCCTTGAGCGAGACTTGGTTGAACACAATAACAAACAGACCGGGATCAAGGGGAAGGTATAGAAACAAATTTAATTTCTCTGTAGGGATCCTTTCCATAATGTTAGAATATAATCGGAGCCTGTCGGTGGCAGAACCTAGCACTTTTAGAGGATGTACATTGACGGTGCACTATTGCCCCAAAGGATTACATTTCAGCCCGTTTTTGGGCAGATAACGGTTGCAGCGTTCTCGCTCAATGCTGTACCAATATCAAAAAAGTTTGTGGCCTTTATTCCCTTGGACCTGAAATGATCGGAATCCTGAAATGTTACTTTAAATGTAATAGTGGCTCTGTTTATACGACAGAAATATCTTGAATCTACAACCTTTTTTAAATCTAGACTGTATCTACATTAAAGTCAATCAGTTAAAACAAAATGCACAACACATTCACAATCATCTCAGCCGGCTTCGATGTAGGGGCTGTGATGACCAGACATATATACATAGACGCCTTTGGATCGTATGTCAACATTGCCGCCGTATTGGAGAGGCAAAGAGTGGCCTGTAAATAAATACATTTAAACGCGGGCGCTGAGGTTTAAATTTCTCAACTAATTTCAATGAGTCATTTTTAACCAAGGTTAGGTTTGGTTTATGATGTATGTGTAGTAAAAAATAAAAAAAATAAAAAAATATATGATTTAATATGAATATAAAAACAAGTAATTGCAATTAGTAGAGAAATGTAAACTTTATGGTAATTCTTATCCAGAAAAACTGCAGCAACCCTGTTTACTTTACAGTACTTTTTTACAGGCCAATCTTGGCCTCTCAAATATGGTGGCTACGTTAGAGGCGTCTATGTGTCTGTGATGACAATGCCACCCCTTCCTGCTTGGTTTTGCTGTTGTTTCTGTTGCAGGCATGGGTGAAGCATGGGGTCGTTAACTCAACTACAGTCACCTGCTGTGACAAGAGGTGATTGAGAGCTCTCCCTGCCGGCACACTCTCTCTCAGGGCTCTGAGTTGGCAGCCATGTTGGGTTGTCCTCCTATTTGTATATTTAGTGTTTTGTTGTTAGCTTTGTTCTGGTTTGTTCTTGCTTTATGCATACCCAACACTGGGCACTTCATTCTAATCCATTAATATACCCATGACCCCACTGACCATACACACCTTATGGTTATCTTGCATCACACAATAAATACTTATGGTCCTAGTGTGATAACCCTTTTGGTTTCGTTACAAGTTAGAGCCAGGTTGTAACAGGCCAGTTTATGAGAAATCCCTGCTTGATATACATGCACATACATACTTTTTTTGTTTGTTGAATTAGCATGACTGTACAATACTTCCACAAGAGATTCTAGTTACAAATATATCAAGAGTCAATCTAGACTGAATGTAGCATACACTACCTCCAGGTGTGGTTTTGACAATGGTTGTCTCTCGTATAACCGTTCCCGTCTGTTTAAACCAAGTGGTGTTCACTGCAGAGCCATATGGGGAGCCTGACCTAGTCTAGCTCCACCTCTTTGGACCTTGGTCAGTTAATTGGGTTTTACGCGTGCCAATAAAACCGGTTAGGTTTAAGGATTCTGGTTGAGGTTGAGGTTATTGCTAGGTTTAGGGGTTAGGGTGAGGCTTATGGCTATGGTTAGGTCGAACCAATTGGGTTGATACAGCCAGGCAGTGACACTCACATGCCTACACATGCCACACTACCACCATAATTTCTTTTTTTATTTATGCGGCTCAATGATGCCTAATTTTCTTTTACTTTTGTGTGGTTTAAATGCATTCAGGGTTTCCCACAACTGTCTTTAGGCAATGTGCAGCGCGTCCGCTAAATGACCAATTGTTCCTATAAAGAAATTAACCGACAAAATCGACAATGTATGCGTCCATTCATGTCAGCATTTTCTTTTTAATTACAGAAAATAAAGGCTACTATTAGGCTAATATACTATAATATAGGCTTATATAATATACCGTAAACTATATAATTAATGAAATAATGAATTAATATAATACATCATACAACAAAACCTGCATTGATAAAGAGACTATAGAAATATTTGACTGATTACAAATTTAAGATACATGTACCATCTTGCTGCACCATTCCATTAAACAGGACAGCGAAAATGCACTACCGAGTACTGATGGAGGGAATCGTTTTCTCCAGCGAGTTGATTTATGCTGTACAGTTGGCATTTGCCTTTTTTTGCATTCGCTTTAATGGTTTCGAAATGAAGAAGACTGAGTCAATCCCCCACCCCAACGAAAAAACATTATATAACTTATAGGCTGTTACTTCTAGAAGCCAAGCAATGAGGTGGTATCACTCATTTAGCACCCCCATCCTCCCATGAAATGTCACGCTGTTACACATGCACAATTTTCTCGACACAACGATTCGACTATTAAAGACTACCTTGACTAAATGTCTTTCTAGCAAAGATTCGATTTGATTTTTCATGTAGACTATAAACATGAAAAATAGAATTGTCCGAATAAATGTTCAATATGCAAAACCATGTACATTTATGAAATATAAATAGGTCACTGTATGCATGTAAATAAGAAAAACATCTAGTCAATGCTTTTCTAACTTCAGAAAAACATGCTGATACTTATTAGGAAGTATAAGTAGAAGAACAAGAGTGGCGTTACATAGTATGTTGTGGACTGACCTGCTCGTGGGCTCTCCACCTTGTACACTTGGCTCCAGTCACTCAGTAAGCTCCCAGGACACGCACAGCGCACTTGGAACTCATACCACGAATATGGAAGGACATTTTCTAAGCAGTAGACGCCGTGGAATCCTTCCTCTACCTGAATAACAATGAGAAAAATGTACCTTAAGTGACCTCAAGCAAAGAAAGGTTTCCAAAAGTTATGAATAAATAGGGTATTCAAAGGGCCCCTTTTCTATCACAAAGTGTGGTTAAAGAACAGGGCAGATTTTGAAATGGCTTGTAATGGCTAATTACACTTTAACCTGGCGGTTAAATAGGGGCCCTTTAAAAAGGGCAATGCAGAGTAGTTTTTGTATTCACTCTTTTTATTTCCAGGTAATAGTATTTATTCTGCTATAGTCTTGCCAACCCTGCAACAAGGCCTTCAAAAGTGGTTATCACTTCAACTAGCACTTACTTTGCAAAAGAGCATGGTCTGTACAGTCAGACTTGAGAGGAAGCGAAAGTACTGAAGTACAATACTTGAGAGAGAGAGAGAGAGAGAGAGAGAGAGAGAGAGAGAGAGAGAGAGAGAGAGAGAGAGAGAGAGAGAGAGAGAGAGAGAGCTAACTAAATACCTAACTCACAATGTACATTAAATTAACCTAAACAAGGCAAAATACAAAAAGAGTCCTAAAGGAAATACCTCTGCTGTAAATGTTTACACTGAGTAAACAAATGAAGTCTACAGGCTGTGTTAGTGGTATTCACAAAACATAGAAGTGGCCAGGAAGCTCTCTTACAGCAGGAAGTAAAAGAGAACAAATATATATATATATATATATATATATATATATATATATATATATATATATATGTTTCAGCAGATTCAAGTCTTTTCAGTGGTTCTTACAGAAACCTGGTGTGCAACACTTGTAATTATTTATTAGCTACACCAGTTGAGTGCATGGTTTAATTGTTCTCAGGCTCACTTGTAAGTCATTTTGGTTAAAAGCCTGTGCTAAATGACAAAATATAAGTGTTAAACCAGAAGCCTATTATGCATTAATTGAAGCCTATCTGAATGCAAGACACTTTAGATAAAAATCTCTTCTGAATGACTAAAAGTGTTTTCTGTCAACAGCCTGTTGTTGTACTTAATATAAATAAAGTATGAAAAACTAAATAAGATATCTCTCTATCCATCTATCTATCGCTATCTCCTCCCAGGAGTCCCAAGTCCCACTGACCTCTGGCCAGCCTTCATCTGGGGCCACTCTGTGGCGAACCTGGCAGTGGCCTTCAGAGAGGCCCTGCATAGAACACTTTGACTCCCAGTATATCTCCAGGGGTGCCAGGTTGTGCTGAGTGATGGTGGGAGTAGCTGGTTTCACTACACACACACACACACACACACACACACACACACACACAAACACCTAAGGACTTGATTGGAATTATAAATGACAGTGAACACCGCCTAACCACAGAAAATGAGAAGACCACAAAATAAACATCCTATTAGACAAAACACGCAGCTGATGTTACGCAAGGATAACTTAAAATAAAAATAAACAGCCACGTGTGTATAGGGTTAGTCATTTAAGTCATTAAATTCAAGTGTGTTATGAAATAACCACAAAAAGGACATTTCAGACCCAGCAGCTCCCTGGTACCCAATGGGACAGAGGTGCCCAGGAATGACTCACTGATGTTGGCTGTGTTGAAGGTGGACTTTGGAGAGGAGGCAGAGCCGTGCTGGTTCTCAGCCTCAACCCACACACTCAGCTCACTGTGGCTGGACACCAGTGTCGGCTGAATATACGCACTTGTATTACTCCCCCTGACCGTCTGCTCACTGTTACACAGAGGAGAGGAGAAGAAAAGAGCCGCAAAAGAGAGGATTAGAGAAGAGAAAGGGGAGGAGGAGAGGATAGTGAAGAGGATAAGAGAGGAGAGGAGGGAGAGGAGAAGAGAAAAGAGGAGACGAGAGGAGGGAGAGGAGAGGGAGGAGAAAAGATAGTAGAGGAAACAAAGAGAAGAGACCAGAATGAAAACATAAACAACTCAGTACTCCATCACACTCCAATCGCAGTAACAACATCATAGTCATTATAATGGACTCGTTTTGGGCTGTGTTGTTCAGCAGGGATGCCGTACCTGCTGTCAGCAGACTCCCAGTGTAAGGTGTAGATGGAGGGGGTCTTGGAGGGAGGCCCTGGGTCCCAGACGCACTGGATGGCTGACCGGACCATCATGCCTTTATACTCATAGGGAATATGGCACCCGAGAAGAGAGGGGGGAGGCGGACCACCTGGACATTAACACATGACAGTTGGGAAACATCATTCACATGTCCATGAATCAACTTTCTCAACATTGCATTGCTGTGGGTTTGTTGTGGGCTACGATGAATGAGATCCTATGAGTCATTTAGGAATACATGTAATTGCCATGCCCATAAGAACTCATAAGACTTAAACCTCATATGACGATGAGTCAGAAAAGAAACAAATGGCAAAACACACAAACCAAAACGCACATTCACTTGTGCATACAAACAGTTAAGATAAGGTCCAGTTATACCAGGAAGCAAACACTTTTAATATTCATCCTTTCTTTGATTGTTGGTTCTTCTTTGTGGTAGAAACAGGCCTGGGAGATCAGATATGACCTGTAGAAGGATCTGTTTGTGTACCTGGCGTCCATTTTACAATATATTTTATTCAAAAGTCTTCTGTGTATCCATAAATAAAGTAGCTCAGCTTATTAATACCAACAGCAGGAAGACCTCCAAATAGTGTTACCTTGTTCGGCTAGACAGCTCTCCATGTTGTATATAGTGTTTGGCACGATGACCAAAAAGATGGAGAGAAGCCATCTGTTGCCACGTTTGGCCATGGACTCTAGGTCTTGTGTACCTATATTCACACACACACACACACACACACACACACACACACACACACACACACACACACACACACACACAATTATTATTATGATTTATTACGCTATTGTAATATATTGGTATTGTATCGTTGATAGGCTTATTGTTATTCCATATTTTTCCTATAATAATGATACTCTACCTAAATAATAATAATAATAATTGTTATTGTTATAGTTATCATTATTATTAGTAGTAGTTGTAGTAGTAGTGTTAATATTATTTTCTCAAAGCAAATAGTCGGTAAGCTGTTCCAGAGGACGGATGCCGAATAAAAAACTTACAAAACGTATCGAAAAAGTTATCTAAACAATTAACATAATTCCTTTACCTCATAACATGACGGCAAAATCCAGAACAAAGATGTATTCGCCACGATTGACTCACGCGGTAAATGTAGTAAGGTGCTACAAGATGTTTAAATTCGGTATGGTCCATAGACATAAATGGCTACACTCCAAACGCACAAATGAGTCCGCCCCTAACTGGAAGTTCCTGTGACACATTTCCTCGCAAGCAACCCGTTTACATGCCCACAATTCACCAAACTTAGCAGGGCCGATCTCCGTGAGTGGCCAACGACGTGCGTCGCTTTGATCGCTGTGTTGGTCGCTTGGCTGGCTGCTCTTGGTCGCTGTGTTGGTCGCTTGGCTGGCTGCTTTTGGTCGCTGTGTTGGTCGCTTGGCTGGCTGCTCTTGGTCGCTGTGTTGGCTGGCTGGCTGGCTGCTGGCGGTCGACTCAACAGCTCATAGCGATGGTCGCTCAAAGTCTGTGGGCGGTGGTTCATCAGTTAATTTGCATGTTATTAACTTTTTTTTGCGGCAGTTCAAGTACAGTTCACGTACGAATACAATAACGTACTAGGCCTATTGTAACTTACTAGAGAGACACATAAACTCTTTCCATGAGGAAACGCGGACATATGACGCGGGGAGTACTTCCTGCTGTAAGAGAGCTTCCTGACCACTTCTATGTTTTGTGAGTACCACTAACACAGCCTGTAGACTTCATTTGCTTACTCAGTGTAGACATTTACAGCAGAGGTCATGAGGAAATTCGGACATATGATGGGGGGGGGGGGGGGGGGGGGGGGGGGGTCACCATTAAGGTCCTACAGATAAGGGTTGGTATCCGAAGCCTGTGATGCTTCCTCCTGGCACAGTGATGTAGGGTGGGGTGTGTTTATAGCTTCCATGCCAGTCTGACACAAACGTTATTTATTGCATGCTGCCATTAAAATGTTTACAAAAAAAGTATATATATATCCCTATACATAGGCTACAGAGGAAGGAAGAGAGAGGGAGAGAAAGAGGGAGAGAGAACCAGAGACACATTAAGAAAATAAGTTGTATATGGAAAGTGTCTTTTTGTGATTGGAAAAATAACACACATTCATTAGAGTGGGTTATTTCATTTAATATAAATAAACATCAACACAGAATAACCAGATCCTAAAAACAGCTAATTTGTCATTAGCTTTTCAACTTCAGACATAGAACAAGTAACTAAACACCAAGAAAAAAAGATAAGACGTGGCCAATATAGGAAATGAAAAACAAGGTGTGTGTGTGTGTGTGTGTGTGTCCATTCTATCAGTTTTGTTCCTCCCAGGGGTGTATGTATGCATGTTCCATCAGCAGAGAGAGCTGATCTCGCTCTTGCTACAGCCCCACTTGCAGCAAGCGTTGGACAGCCCCACCACCACGCCGCGCCCCTTGCGGTCGTCCCTGCGCAGGGCCTGCAGGATCTCCTCGGAGATGAGGGATCGGACGGTCCGGCGGAACCCGCTAGGGTCTTCCAGCTGGAGGCTGCTGTCTACGCCGCTGGGCTGGGTCTTCCAGCCCTCAGCGATCAGCTCGTCCTGGGAGCCCAACGCATCTACTTCTAGAGCAGCGAAGTGGGGGGCGGGCGGGGGGGGAGGGGGCAGAAGCAGAAGTTACCATGCATGTTTTTTTGTTTCTGCATTTCTCCACTCATACATTGAAGAAAGGGGAACTTCTCTCCTCTTATCACATTCATTGCAAGATACATAGATATCAGCATGGGTAATTCATTGTAAATTATTCAGATTTTTCAGACCTGATAGTCCTATTTCTATTTGCAAACTGACAATAATTGGCAGTTGCCAATTTATTTGGTGACATGATTTGAAAAGGTCTAATTATCTACTAACAGAATATATAAATATACATACATGATACTATGTATGTACATGATACATCACATTATACATGATATTAGGATATACATGATACATGGCTTTGAAAAAAAGGTTTGATTGCTTCCCTTTCATTTTGTTTTCTTATTCTAAGTGATCAACTGTATTTTCTCCAGACTACAAAAAACAAAGAACACTAATTCAGATGTATAATTGTGTGTATGACAAAGACACTGTGTTGAACACATGATATGGACTAATTGTCATGACACCCTCTGCCACCACCTAGGGGCGCCGGCTGCCATTCCACCTCGTGCACTCTGCTTTCCACACCAGCCTTCAATTAAACAATCACCGCACCCTACTTATCCACCAGTCTTCCTAGCAGCCGGTGCCAGATCGTTGTTTAACCACCTCGTGTTAGTTACTTCGTTCCAGTAAACAGATATCGTTATCCTCTCCCTGTCTACCCCTAACCTGCTCTTTTGGAAAATAAATCTTCTTTGGAATCTCTCACATCTCCGCCTCGTAGTGTCCGCATTTGGGTTCTCGTCCTGTTAGCGTAACACTAATGCCATTAAAAAGAATAGATAATACCGTAAATACAAAACAACATGTAATTCAAACACAAATTGGCAATAAATGCCACATCAGACACTAAACAACACAACAAGGAAAAACAAAACATTTCCTCGACACATAACTAACCCAACAGGGCAAATAAATAGACCTGAGTGTTCACATTGGCACAGTAAAGCAGTAAGTCTCACCTTTGGTACCCAGGGATCGCTTCCAGCGGGAACCTCCACAAGTGAATATAACCGCTCGGATGAACTCCCGTCCGCAGAGCTTCACGCCGTATGATGGTCCCTCCATGCCCCTGATCCCCGCCACTAGCAGACACACCACCAACACTACTGCTTTCCACATACTGACCCTCCAAACACACACAGCAAGCCAACAGCTAGTGCAACTGCAATTGTCAAAAGAAGATGACTGAATTGCAATCAACACTTTATCCTCTATGTCTATCTCTGTCAAACAAAAAAAAATTATTCAGAGAAAAACGCTCAAGTCACGCCGTCTGGTTTGGTATGGCAATGACTCTTCAGAGTGACCCTGGCCTCATTTTTAAAGGGGGTTTCACAGCCCATGATGATGACGAGGGGCCAACTACGCATGTAGACGTCTGTCTGAGGGACTAAGAGATTGGGGCGAGAGATAGAGTGAGAGACCTTTAGGAAAACAAAAGCAGGAATAATTAAGCAATACTGTGGATGTCCCAACCTCTGGGATGTGACTGAATTTCAAAACTGAAATGTGGGAACAATGTTTACACAAACCTTAAATATGAAACCTTCTGCACACTTTTATGTAAATACTGCCCACAGTATCATCATACAACATTTAAATAAATACTCTATTATGCAGTGCATATAATCTGTACGTGGCATAATCCTCATGTTGATCTTGTTTGGAAAAGTTCGACCCTATCCAGCTCCAGACTTGTTTAGGGTATTGAAAAAGTCTCAACAGCTCGAAAAATGCGATTTGCTTAATTGTTGAGTGTTCCATACATTTACAGTCAGTTTGATTATAGTACAACTGGCTTCCTTCACACAATAGATCATCATCATACAGTTCACTGCAAGGCCCATAGGGAGCCTTTCAGATCTTGAGGCACCTGAGGAATTCATGGTTCTGCTGACAAAATATTGACTTGCTGTTATGGCCACACAATATAATCTTGCCTCTTAATGCTAGCTGGGTGGTGGAACTGTATAGCATTCAGGTTCATTGCCCAGCTAGTGTTTATAACCAAAACCCCAGGTGAATAAGGCCATACTTTTATACAGTAATATCCCTGAGTCTGTTTTGACCTCCTTTCTATCTTATCTACCTATATGTAGACCTATTAATTTCATTACCACTCCGCAAACCACCACTCACTCTCTTGGGTTTGGACTATAGGGTAAAGGATCAGAACCGGGCCTGTGACATTTCCAAAGTCAGATAACATAGAAGTCATTATATGAGTCAGACAGGAGCAACGGTATTATCTGGATCACGGAGGTCAAAGGCCACTCATTTTGGAAATGACAATGGGATAATGAATTTGTAATTAATCTGTTCATAGGAAGAAAACAACGTGACATTTCAGAGGTTGTCTAACTAGCTTAACAAATCAACACATAATATGATACATTATTAATAAATATGGCCTACACAGCGAAAGGGACCATATTGTTTTTGTAAATGAGTTGCAAAATGTTGCATCACCGATGGGTGTTGATGGACCATTTCTGTACAAGAAACAGGTTAGAACTTTTCAATGCAAGTGCTTCAAAACGTTTACGAGAAATACATTAAAATAATAAAAGAAGCTAATAAAACCAAACAAGATAAATACCTTTATTTGAATAAATATATAAATAGAATAATAAATGGTTTGATGAAAGATTTTCTATAAATATGTTATAATAATAGGCTAAACAGAGACCTGACCATATCTACTCTCACAGGAGAACAACATATTTTGAAACACCACAAAGGATACAGATATAGGGATTTCCCAATTCTTGCCTTCAAAGTTATTTATAAAATTGGATATTATTATAGCCCAGGTCTGCTAGGGAGCCCTACATTATCACAAGCACGGGTACAGTTACAATAGAGTGGTTGTCTTGAAATGTTATTGTTGGTTCCTAGGATCCCGAATAGCCTAATGTATCATTGAGTGCACTGGGTTTAATAATGCAGAAGATAATAATAACATAGAACCTACAACCGAGCACTGGTCCTGAATAATGATTGTAAGGTCCAGGCTATTACTGATTAATACAACATAGCACTGAGTCGCATTAAAAGAAATCACGTAATGCAGAATTCTGACAAGCACCACAATGAATCAATGCATTTCCCTTGCATTTATTCTGCCATAGCTATAACGTTTAATCTCCATGACAGACAGTGATTTTCGGCACAGTTTAGAAAGGCTTTGTATCAAGACGTTTATCGGTCGTTTCTCTTTAACAGAAATTCGGAGCGCTTGGCCAATCAGAACAATGAAGGGGGAGGGAAGAAAGCGGGTGGGTAGCAACAGTTGCCCTGGTGAGGACGAAGCGCCATAGCCGCGGTAGCCGTGGCGACAAGAACCCCAGCAACGAGAATCAACAACAACAAACGAATCCTTAAAAATAAAAACAATTTACCGCTGGAAAGTTCACTTGGAAACAGAGGTGAAGCTCTAAGCATATTTTAAATACATTAATTACAGGCAGTCTTTAAATTAATATTCCGCCGTTTTCCTGGTTCTTTCAGTAGCCAAAACATGATTGTAATGTAAGCTAAAGTTAGCCGGTTAGCTAGCTGCTTGATTAATAATAATCACCCAAGCCTATGCGTTGACCGTGTTGATTTGTGCTCGCTATTCATTCGGTGTACATTGTAATGTGCTTGCCATGCCGACGCTTCCTCGGATGCATGCTCAGGCAGGCCGTTGTTATGGCGATGTCAAATGCAAAGGGTACAAAATGGCGGTTGTTGTAGAGACCAGATTTCTTACTATCAATGCTTAGGTTAGCCATTATGCTGGCTGTATTTTCATTGCTGCTGTTACGATAGGACGACATGTGCTGATATTCATGGTCAGCGGGGACAGCCCATGTTTCTGATCACCACTAACCGAGCAACTGACACATTTAGATGGTATTCCACTATGAAATGCTTCGATTAGTTGGGTGTGAATTGGCCACTTGCTGATCTCCAGCTACCTTTAACGTGCGGCCAACTTTGCTGCCATTATTAAAACTAGAATGGAATGGGATACAAGTTATGTTGCACCTTTTGTTCTTCGGGTGTTGATTTGATGCTATGCTTATTTAGAAATCCATACAAAGGTGAAAGCCACGACGGCACAAACGTCAAGTGTCAGAAGTTGAATAGGGAAGGGGCGTGGCAGGGAAGGGCGTTTTTACTTTGTAGGTGCGTGTAATTAGATTTCTCCAAGCAGTTGGGAGTCATCTTTTTTTTTGTCTGTATAAGTCTGTAGAGTAGACTGCATTCATACTCATACGTAGAACTACAACTGTAACTGTAAAAACGAACTAGCCCATTCATTAAATGACTGGCATTGTTGTCAGGAAAGCCAGTGAATAAATTAACGGTGTATATTGTGATCACATTACAGGTAATGTGACACCACACTGCTTCCTCCAGTCAGTACGCCTCCCCCACAACTCCTTTCAAAGAGAACGACTAAGCAATAAAGTAGTATCCATTAATATGGGTCAGAATAATAATAGGAATTCAAATGTCATTTTATTGTATTTTTAGCAGCAGTATAAGTGATGATAGTAGTGGTAATAATATAAAAACGATTTATATTTTCTACAAAATTAAATTCAAAGCACTTCAAAAGGTGAGTTGCCATAAGGTATATATCATTATGAAGAGCTTGTGCAGTTTGGTCAATAAACACGATATAAACTAAACACATGAAATAATATTTTTAGCACAGCTAATTATTATCGTTCCAGGTACTTCTCCTCAAAACGGAGGGGTTTCATGAATGCACTTGTAGGCTAGGAAAAAGGGGTTTAGACAGGTGTGATGATTAACCAACAATGGGTCTCAAAAATGGGATTGGCTAAGTGGTTAATGAACATTAATATTGTTTTATGTGGTTGCATTTGCCTTACCGGTGGTGATTCCCAGGTGGAGCCATGGCCACCTCAGGCTACGTGGGAGAGATACAGCCGGCGAGTCAACCCCAAGGGGACCCCGGCGTTTCCATGTCGTCGGTGACAGTGGCCACCTCCGCCACCACCACCACTCAGTACCTGGCTGAGATCCAGAGGTCCCCCGCTGCCAGCACGCCAGGGGGTCCGGGGGCGTCCGGCGACGCTCAGAGCCCCACCATCGACGGGCAGAAACCGGTCGGGGGCAGCCAGGCCCCCCAAACGGCGGTAGTGGCCCAGACCCAGTATGTGACCGCAGAAATCCAGGGCTCCCCCACACAGACGGGCAACGCTCAGAGCACGCCACAGTACATTGTGGTCACAGTCACAGGTAAGGCCAGATTGGACAGGTTAATGTACAGGTAAGTGTAGCAACCCACTCAATTACCCCCTTTTATCTCAGTATTCTCAGTATTATTCATACATCTACTAAAGCAGCACAGTTGCCTTAAACGCTTAAATGTCCCATTCAAAAGTTTGTGAATGACAAAATGTGGTAGAGACCTTGTGCATGGATAATTTACAAACCATATTAAAACTCTTTGAGGTGCTTAAGTCGACACATTTCCTACTAGTAGTGAAAGTTAGTTTGTTAGCTAGATGTTTTGGGGAAGTGTGTCTGATTAATTCATAGTGAAACTGCTATGTAAATCAGCCAGTCCAGGAGACGAGTGCCCAGTAGTTAATATACAGAACTGAAATCCTCCATTTCCTCTTTCTCCGCCAGAGGGATCCCTTCAGTCCAGCGACAGCGTCTCAGACTCCAGCCCCCCTCCAGTCGTGGTCCAAACAGGCGTTCCCACACAGGTGGTCCAACAGGTGCAGACTGCTCAGCAGGTGAAAGCCAACACACACACACACACACACACACACACACACACACACACACACACACACACACACACACACACACACACACACACACACACAGACTTCACAGCCCGCCAAAGGGGCTCTGATATAACGTGCGTACATGAACATGGCAGGGGAGGGTGTTGTGTAAAGTGTGTTGTCTGTGTTGCTCCTCCAGCGGTCCGTCGTGCAGGCTACCTCTCAGATAGCAAAGGCTGAACCCGGCACCCAGCTCACGGTCACCAGTCTACAGCCTGTCCATATCAGCCAGGAGGTAAACCCAAATGAAGACAAACACACACATACCACCCCTCACCCACCCCCACGACTGTTGGCTTCTATCTATTTCTAAGGACCATTGGTGATCAAATCTGGGTTTTCAGAGAAAGTCCCCTCATTAATTGTGCTGCTGCACACGGCTAATATACATGGGTTAGTCAAAATACAAGGGAGGGCTCTTATTTTCATTTCCTGTCAGCTCCGCCCAATGCGCAGGGTCAGCAGATCAATGCAGGCGCTGGTAGGCATAGCATAGGAGTGGCTGCTTTCAGAACTTAACCACTCACATCAGGATACATTGTAGATTCATTTGAGGAAAACAAACCCACAACAAAAAACCCTTGTGTGGGTTGAACTTTACCACTACTGGCTTCCAGCTCCTTACCTGCGGCCTGCAGGCAGCTTGGGAGCAGAATGAGCAGCACAGCGGGTCAACCGTAGCCTGCCTGGCCTGGTCGCCCTACACCCTTGCCCTGCTCTCTGGGGCAGGCCTGGAGGTAGAAATAGTGGGAGGCTTCGACGCGCCAGAGGCCGATGTCTTAGGCCCTGGTCAGCCACCGTTGCTGCCGCTGCTGTTGCTGCTGGAGGAGGCCACGCTCCCCAGAGTAGGTCAGGGAAGAGCGAGGTGAAGGGAGGGAGAGAGACAAAGGGAAAGGATGAAAGGGAGTCAGGAAGAGAAAGAGAGAGAGGAACAAGGGAGAGGCGAATGGAGAATGAGGTAGAGAGAGAAAGGAACAAGGGAGAGACAAAGAGAGGGAGGGAGAAGGGAGGAGGAAGGGACAGAGAATGTCATTTTTGCTATTTTACTAAGGTAGGGAGGAGGATTCTAATTAACCTTGGAGTTGCACTTTGTTTGATTTGGTTAGTGTAATAAATGCTTGAGGAGGTTATCTTATTGTGTGTGTGTGTGTTCCTCAGGTGCAGCAGCAACTGACCCAGGTGCAACACGTGTACACCAACCAGGTTCAGTATGTAGAAGGAGGAGACACCAACTACACCACCAGTACTATGTAAGAATCCCCCCCCCCCCCCACACACACACACACACACACACACACACACACTGTACAGTAGGTCTGTCTCCCCCATCTGGTTGCCAGCCTATTGCGCATGTTTTGGAGGGGGAGTCGGTGGGGGGGCACTCCTGGCAGGACAACTCCCTAACATCCCCTGCCTCCCCCCTCCCCTCCTCCTCCTCCTCCTCCTCCTCCTCCTCCTCCTCCTCCTCCTTTCTCTCGCCTCCTGGCCAGCCGCTCCGGTAGCTTCTCCTATGCCGATGCGCCCCTATACACCCAGACGACGGCGGGCCAGTACTACGAGGCCAGCACCACCCAGGCCTCCACCCCCGGCACCCCCCTCACCGTGTCGGTCACAGCCGGCTCCGCGGGGGGCGTGTCCATGTTCGTTGCCCAGCCCACCAGCGTGGCGGCAGGGGCCGGGGAGACCGTGGCGGGGGCCGTGACGGGGGCTGCGGCGGTGGCGTCCGGGGCCAACGGTGGGGCAGACGGGGCCGGCACCAACGGCGGCGCGGCCACGGGGAGCTACGTGATCCAGGGGGGCTACATGCTGAGCGGGAGCAGCAGCAGCAGCAGCGGCGGCAGCACAGGAGGGGTTGGAGGAGGAGGAGGAGGAGGGTCAGGCGGAAACGGTCAGAGCTACTCACTTGCAGCCCGTGCCTCCCCGGCCACCGTGAGTATTACCGAGGGAGAGGAGAGTAACGTGCCGTCGGCAGACAAGAAGGTATGCAGAGGTGCCAAGCGCAGGAGCCCATTCTCTCCTCTTGATTGTTGGTTCTACCCTCACCCCCACTCCAACCCTGTGAAGTTCTGGTGGCGCACGCTGATGATGTCATCGTTGTGTTGAAGTCCAGCGGGAAACACAGTAAAAAGTTCTGCTGAAGTAGGGATTTGACTGGGAAGTTGATCCGGATAAGATTAGCTTTTGTGCGCGCTTGTGGTTTTGCAAAAAGTGTTATTTTTTTAACTTTGATTTGCTCCTCATGGTCAACACAACCATGACCTCATCATGCTTCCTATCATTCCATTGCATGGGACTCATTCCACTCATTTCATATCACCTGATATGATTATTGCCCCATCAATCTCATTGCATAGCAACATTGTATGCCACGGCACGCAAACAACAATTATATCTTACGGTTATCATGTTTTTTATGTTTGAAAAAATGCAACCCAGGATACACAAAATGATTAAACGCTTTGTTTTAATCACGTCTGAATGCATTTATTTCAATCTCCTATTATTTTCCAATATGTGTATGCCTCCTCAGTGTGCACACTGTATTTAGAGTGTAATTTTCTTCCGATCTCCAGCACTTGCCTCCCTTTGCTAACTGCTGCAGCCTGGCTGTCTGCCCCTGCCTGTGTGCCAGGTACAGTGGTTGCTGGACAACTACGAGACGGCTGAAGGCGTGAGTCTGCCCCGCTCCACGCTCTACTGCCATTACCTGCTGCACTGCCAGGAGCAGAAGCTGGAGCCCGTCAACGCCGCCTCCTTCGGCAAGCTAATCCGCTCCGTCTTCATGGGGTTGCGCACGCGCCGCCTGGGCACGCGGTAAGAGAGACATGTGCATAGCTTTCTCCACGCGCACCCATAGCCATATTACTGCAGCAAAAGGTTTTATTGTAGTGAGCTTTCCAGCCCAGCATGCAATGGTTTTCTCCTTGCTTTAAGAGGGCAGACTTAAGTTCATGGCTCATGGTGGATACAAATGTGTCATTCTTGAACAGACCTGTTTATAGACAGAATATATGAATACATACACATGTATATACACAAACAATATACTGTATATATACACAAAAACTGAAAGTAATGTTTTGTATTAGTTGGTTTTCAACAGCCTGAACAGATACACCATTCTTAACTCATCTATGTGAATGGTTGGATCACTGAACTTCACACGAGTGTGTCACCCTCATATCTTGTTTCATTATCCCAAAAAAGACAAACATTAAGGACGATCTAAGATTGCTACCTGCAATGAAATCCCATTGAATACTGGAGACTCTTGCAGATGAACACAGTAGTGTACACACACAATCCTGCATATAAGATCCCTGTGTGTCTCCTCCCTACGGCAGGGGTAACTCGAAGTACCACTATTATGGCCTGAGGATCAAGGCTAGCTCATCTCTCATTCGGCTGATGGAGGACCAGCAGCACCTGGCCATGAGGCAGCAGCCCTTCTCCCAGAAACAGAGGTACTAACACTGCACGCCACTCTGGTGGTACAGTACACGCTGTCCTGTAGGCTCTCTCACACACAGGAAACGGTGGGAGCTGGCGATTATTTCCATACGGAAGACTACATCTATTTGCTATTTGCCATTTAGTGCTATTTACTCCATTATCAGGCGTTTGTATCCAAAGCTACATAGCTAATGAACAAGTATGGGTTTGGATTCTTTCTCAAGAATGCCTACAGGTAGACTGCGGACATTGGGCTTCGAACCCGAACTGCTCGGAGTCCTAAACACCGTAACCACTAGAGTATCCTGCTCCCTATAAGTATCCATGATGACTTTCGCCTCAAAGACAAGAGTAACTTGACAACTGCTCTCTCCTCCTGACATAGGTTGAAACCGGTGCAGAAGATAGAGGGAATGACCAATGGCACAGGATCAGGGGCGGGGCAACAGCAGCAGCAACACGGGGCGGGGCTCTCTGACATCAGCGCCCAGGTTCAGCAGTACCAACAGTTCCTCGGTGAGTTCTCACATGGCTGATGACACCTAGTCCACACATACAAATTAATCATGTCACGGGTCTACATTTCCAATCAGCCATGGCGCAGTCCGTATATGCGTAGCTTTCGTGGTTAATGAATGCGTCCTTGGTATCAGTTCTGTTTTCAAGTTAGAAAATCGCTGCTGGTTTTGCTGTTATGCTTGCTTGTGGTTTTAAAGGGGAGGGGGGTTCCTCTCTTGTCTCCAGACGCATCCAGAGCCCTGCCAGAGTTCCCGGTCATCGACCTGCAGGGGAAGGCTCTGCCTGAGGGCGTAGAGCTGGAGCACATCAAGAGCTTCCAGCTGCTCTACAGAGAACACTGTGAGGTAAACCAGGGCTCAACATCCATGCTGAACAGTCCATCCTACCTTTGACCTTGTGGTCAGTGAAGGGGACTTCCTGAGACCCAAATGGCCGCGAACGAACGCTGGTAGACAGCCGGGACTTGAGGTCTCGTGACAGACAAAGAACAGGGAGAGAATATCTAGGTTAACAAAGTAAATGTCCCCCATCTGTCAGTTTTGGGAAACTGTTAAGTGGAACAACATCTAACAAGGGAACTACAGCTGAAGGAGTGAAAAGATGGCAGGGCTATTGTTTTTCTGACCCTGGAATTCACTGCAATATATGACTATATGAGAGCATGGTTGAGTTTTTGCATTATAATTTCATAATTTCCTAACAATATGAGCATTGTGGTCCTAAATGAATTACTAGTTATTAATTAAGTGAGAGCTGATCCGTGTTCTTGATCCAGGCAATCCTGGATGTGATCGTCAACTTGCAGTTCACGTTGGTGGAGACGCTGTGGAAGACCTTCTGGAGGTTCAGCCAGAATCAGCCTGCTGACTCCGCTGCACTGGCTGTGTAAGACACACATACACACACACTCATGTACCACTCACCCAGATCTGGGTCCAAACTTATCCAGGTTCACTTGCATTGTAATCTTTCCATCTCATATATCAATGACGTTAATGGCTGACCAGCGGCCGTGTGTCTCTCTCTTGTCCAGCCACGACGAGTCTGAGAAGCGTCTGCCCAAGTCCTGTCTGGTGGTGCTCTGTAAGTACGAGCCTGTGCTGCGTTGGAGCCGAGACTGTGACAACAGCCTGTACCAGGCGCTGGTGGAGATCCTCATCCCTGACGTCCTCAGGCCCATCCCCAGTAAGACCCTCCCTGCGCTCACAGAACTCACATCCAGGCCTCACAACCAGGCCTCACATCCATTCCTCCAATCCAGGCCTCACACCCAGGCCTCACACCCAGGCCTTACATCCAGGCCTCACACCCAGGCCTCACATCCATTCCTCCAATCCAGACCTCACATCCAGGCTTCACAATCATGCTTCACAGCCAGACCTCACATCAATCCCTCACATCCAGACCTCATATCAAGACCTCACATCCAGACCTACACATCCAGGCCTCACATCTATTGTGTCAAGCAATAAGCAATAAGCCCAAGTACAGTTGTGTCCTGTCAACATCCTGTCAATGCGAGACTCTATCACACACACAGCATCTTCAAGCTCTTGAATTTCCCCCTCTCTAGGTGCCTTAACACAAGCCATCCGTAACTTCGCCAAGAGTCTGGAGAGCTGGCTGACCAACGCCATGATGAACATCCCCGAAGAGATGGTCCGCATCAAGGTACCCTTCCCCCTGTGTATGTGTGTGTGTTTACATGTGTGTGTATGCGTTTGTCTGTGTCTGTGTGTGTGTATGTGTGTACACATGTGTGCCTGTGTATATGTATTTGTATATCTGTACCACTACGCAGGGCTCTACAGTGCAACCATTTGTCTAGCATATGCGAGTAAAAAGTCCCGTGTGCAAACATGAGTTTACATTTAGGAGCACATGTGCGAGTGTCATTTCTATTTTTGAATTAAAATAAAATGGATCACGTTACCGGCTTTCACACATAGCACCACAGGTTTGCCGACTGACCGAAGAATAGCAGCCAATATCCCACTTCACACAGATAGTATATGGGAGGTGTAGTTCATAAATCTGTTTTGCCACATTTAACACGTTCGCAGCAGAAAACGAAACTGCTTGAGACTGACAACTCTTTTCAAAAGAATCACAAGATAACTCTGAAAATGGACCGTTCACATCACTTCAACGAGCAGTGACTTGAAGCAGTGTGTGGCTATTGCAGCGGTGGAGACCGGGTGCTTACGCTAACGCTATGCCAGGAGTTGGAAGCTGGTGATGCACCGGCTCATCCAAGAACAAAACACAAACTCCAGGGACTATTTTTCACCTGGAGGGAGAGACTAAATTAATGATAACGCTGCACTTCTTTGGCAACTGGTGAGAAACAAAAAATTAACAGTGATTTTTCCACTTGTTTCATTGCTATGATTCCCCTTTTTAAAATAAGTTCCTGTAATGTCCAACACATCGGTTCAGGTTTTGAGCAGGAATTTCAATACGTGATGTAAAGCTTTTAACTTACTTATACACCTGAGTATTAACGTCAGCTGCCAATGCATTTGTCCCGTTCTCCTGTGTGCCCATCCGTGTTAATCCCCGGAACCGGCGCGCACTTCCAAATTGAGTGGCTTAGAGAACACCCAGAGCGGGCTTGTTAAAAACATTACAATACCATTGCATACGTTTATTCGGATATAAATGTTTAATGTTTAACAATTGGATTAAACAATTAAATAGAAATGGCAGCAGCCAAATTTCACTTATTTATTCTAAGAGTGAAATAAACAGTTATTGATCCCTCTATTTTGACTCTGCACGTATTATACTTAGTTATGCTCCTTCTTCGGTGGACTGTGCCCCTAAAAAGTCCAACTCAGAAGCACAGTGCTGGCAGGGAGAAAGGTCAGCATAGAGCCCTGACCACTACATCCACGCCTGCTCCAGGTGGGTGGCTGGGGTCTTACCTCATGTTCCTACTTGTGGCCAGGTGACGTCCGCCAGTGCGTTTGCCCAGACGCTGCGTCGCTACACCAGCCTGAACCACCTGGCCCAGGCGGCCCGCGCCGTGCTGCAGAACACCGCTCAGATCAACCAGATGCTCTCCGACCTCAACCGCGTGGACTTCGCCAACGTACAGGTATGCCCCTATGGAGAGAGAGTCAACTTGTGTCAAGTAAAAGTTTACTTGTGTCTGATAAATTGACATTTGAATGACTGGGCTAGGATTTGTACAAATCTATTCATATGTATGAATCCAAGTTCTACATTTCACATAAGTACCTATACCTATATATATATATATATATTTCTAAATACCTATACATATTTATATTAATAATTAGTATTATGTCATAATTATTAAAAATAAATAGCAATATTTATGTTAAATTAATTCAATTATATTATGTAGGGAAATCTCCCCAAGTATTAACCAAGGAAAATAAGCTAAATCCAACATGACATACCCAACAATACAATTAATTATTTTCCTCTACAAAAGTAATTCCCTTCATGTCAGCCAAACGTTGATACACAATCCTCTCTTGAGCGTCTAGCAGGGATTATAGCTGCTAGACGCTATAATCTACTATAGACATTCGAAGTAACTGGACACAAAACTTTTTATTTTCATGTAGATCATAAAACCATGAATATATAAATGACTCATTGAAATCAGTTGAGAAATGTAAACATTACAGTGCTTTTTATCCAGAAAACCGCAGGATTCATAAATATGTATGCATTTGTACAAGTCATTGCACATTCAGTCAAATGTCAATTTATAAGACTCAAATTGACTCCTAATAGTGTTAACAATTATAAGTCAAATTTCATAATCAGCGAGTGCTGCAGGCAGCATTTATTGTTATTCTTAGGCCATATTATTCTTTCTTCCTGTATTATTCTCTACAAACTTTGGGACATAACTACTTACTATTCTACTTCTACTACTGGTACTTATCCTCCCACTGGCATGTGTCAAGATCTCTGCGGGTTAGGCTTCAAGGGTTGCATATGGAGAGTAGTTTCTCATTTCCACCGGCAGAGCAGTGGTTGTTTGTTTTACCAACGGGAGTGCCGTTTCCTAGCCTCTTGAGATCATCCAGATATTCAAGTTTGCGTTTCACAATAAATACCAGTCTGGCGTTGGATGGATAACAATTCATTTTCAATTTGGGCGTGGCCTTACATTGTTCAAAAAACTAATTTCTTTGTTGCACTCCCTTATAGTATATATTGCCATAATGCTTAGTTTGTTCTTCTTACTCCCTTTTCTTACCCCCTATTCAGTAAGCTGGGTGACCATTATAATTCCAGATGATTTTGTGATAAATAGCGTGCATATGTTGAAGCAACACTGCAATATACATTTTATTAAAAACATAATTAAACAACCAAAAATGCAGACCCCCAGGTTGAAGACCACTACTCTATAGTACCCCCAGGGGTGTCCCCCCCTGAGCCTCTGTCTCCCCCCTCCAGGAGCAGGCGTCCTGGGTGTGCCGCTGTGAGGACCGCGTGGTGCAGCGGCTGGAGCAGGACTTCAAGCTCACGCTGCAGCAGCAGAACTCCTTGGAGCAGTGGGCTGCCTGGCTGGACGGGGTGGTCTCCCAGGTCCTGAAGCCCTACCAGCACAGCGCCGCCTTCCCCAAGGCCGCCAAGCTCTTCCTGCTGAAGTGGTCCTTTTACAGGTGAGCGCAAGACCAAGGAAACAGTTTGAAGGAGTGTGTGTTAGGGGAGAACGATTCATCAAAATATTAACGAAATTGCAAGATGGCGAAGTGCAATATCAAAAATCGCAGGAGCTGCAATTTTTTGATAAGGGTAAAATGTGTGAATGTAAATTCAGGACACCGTAATGAACGAAATACTGTAGTGCTGCAGAGAACCCCTGACCTACAATTTTTTTGTCCAAATGAAAGACATTATGTTTGTTTGGTGTAGACCCCAACAAATATCAAATCATGATTTTAATAGTTATTCAGTGAAAATTTAATTGTGATGCAAAATAATTATTCGCACTAATACTGAAATGTTTCGCAAATACAATATCTGTCAAAATAATAACAATATAATTTATTTTTGCACCATACCGTTCAGCCCTACTGGCTGTATGTGTGTGTGTGTGTGTGTGTGTGTGTGTGTGTGTGTGTGTGTGTGTGTTTCGCGGGGGTGTGGGTGTCTGGTCAGTTTTTGTGTATATATTTGTGTATTTTATTTGTGATGGGGTACAGGTTCATGGTTGCTGTATGCATCTCACTGACTGTTGGCAGATGTTTCTGAGAAGATAAAGACCTGTCTGACAGCTCTTCCAGAACAGTTCCTCCCTCTGCACTTATCATTTCCTGTTCCTCTTCACCCTGCATCCCACCTTCCATGCTTTTTTTTAATTTTGTTTACATTTCAATAGAAACACATTTGTTTTTTATATAAATGTAATGTCAAACAAAATGTCATCATAAGCACAGACATACTATCTCCTCTATCAGACTATCATGAATATCAGTTTCGCAGTTTTGACACATAAGTGTAATTTAGGCTTATACCTCTCCAGGGCTATACGTAATAACACGATAACAGAATGACGTAAAGGGCTTTGCAACATAATGCCTTTCAATGTACAACATTTAAAAAAAGCATATTGTCTGTTAAAATGTCACTGCAATGATTCAGAGATGCATAGATATACACCAAACAGATGACGAAGCCTTGTTCACACTGGGTTACTACTTTTTGACATGCTCTTCCAACCCGTCTGTGCTTTCAGCTCCATGGTGATCAGGGACCTGACCCTGCGCAGTGCTGCCAGCTTTGGCTCCTTCCACCTGATCCGGCTGCTGTACGACGAGTACATGTACTACCTGATAGAGCACAGGGTAGCCCAGGCTAAAGGGGAGACCCCCATCGCCGTTATGGGAGAGGTGCGGGTCCAAACACACACACACATATACACACACACGTACACACATATTACACGCTAAAATCATGCACAAATCCAGTCACACACAAAAGGCCACATTGCTGATGATGATGATTATGTGTTTTATTTATCTTCATCCTCACAGTTTGCCAGTTTAGGCAGGACATTAAACCCACTGGACCCAGACAAAGGTAAGACTCCACCTTTTCTTCACATACCGAACACCCTGAGGAACATCTCCTACTCTCGGTATGGACCGCAAGCACAACGTGTCAGCATCGCCTAACCTTCAGCTGTATGTCTGTCACAGAGGAGGAAGAGGAGGAGGAAGAGGAGGAGAGCGATGATGAGGGCCAGGAGCTTTCCCTCCAGTCGGACGGCGCCGGGCTGGGGGAGGAGTCCCTCGAACCGCCGGCCAAGCTGGCCAGAACGGACCAGCGGGTGCTCTTCACAACCGGCTCTGCGGACAACTGACCGAGGTTTGACCCGAGGACAGACCACGCTGGCGCCGCTTGGTTAAACAGGCAGACACGGGCATGGCAGTGCATTGTACTGTACTGGATGTAACGGTAGGATGGTGAGGAGGGTATGTCCAGGCCCCAACCACCGCCGTCGTTGAATCCAACATTCCACCTTGCAGAGTCATTTTTGTCTGTAGGCGCCCATTCAGAACTACGGTATATAAGGTTAGGCGCACCATATCCCCCTGTCTATCCCACAGGGTGTGAGAGCAGAGTTTTTACCCAGCACAATCAAACAGGTAGTCAGACTGGCGTTGCTGCAACAGAAGGGGACTATAAGCCGCTGTGATAAGATGTTGATAACACCTGACTGCCTTGTGGGAAATTGGAAGCAAAGCAGGACGCAAACAGTGTGTTCACCTTGGCCGGGGTCAACTTGTGCGGAACTTTATTTAAACTGGAATTAAACATGGAGCCCAAGAACTTGGCGAAAATAAGAATAAAAGAAATGGATATGTCATGTCGGGTTTCTCCTTTTTCTAACCGTTGCTTCCGTGTGTCGTAGTTGTGAGGTTTTGGTTTTTTGGTGAAGAGAAAGCTGTGACTTAAAAAAGACAACAACCTGCTGCTAGACAGTTTGTTTTTATTGCCAGTCCGGTTAGCAGTCACTTTTGAGCTAATGTGTATCTCTGTACATGATGGCCGATTCTTGATAAAAAAAAATGGGACTTTGATTGCGTGAGTGTTTTACAAACTCCTACTGTCTGTACACTTGTGTGATCCACCGCTTTGCTGTTGCATCGAGCTTGAATGGATGTGTGTGTGTGTGTGTGTGTGTGTGTGTGTGTGTGTGTGTGTGTGTGTGTGTGTTGGATATTGTAAATGTGCAAGTGCAGTTGTGGGATGTTGCGTCATGACAAGTGTTGATCGTTTTGTTTCTTTCTTCCTCATGTGGATGTTTTCCATTGATATTTAAACATGTCAAAAGAGATTTATTATAATTTTTTGTTGCCTATTTAAGAAAGATTGTTTTTTTTCCCGTTGCCTGTCATTGTTACTTGTTGTCGTTACGAGAAATGATCGCAAACCTGGTTCACGCCCTGTGATTTAAAGTGCTCCCAGTAATTGCTGCAAAAAGAAACAAAACAAAACCTTTCATCGTTCTCATTTTTATTTAACATCTGGTGTGTGCGTGCAGTGAGAGGAACTTCTGATGTCTGAGTGCTTGATTTCTGACCATTTCCCTGGTTCCTCTGTGGCCTATTTATCCTGTGACATATAATTGTTTTAAGCCTTACTTTATTCTTTCCTTCTAACTGTGCCAAATTTGTTTATTTTTGTCTTGTATGTTAATCCCAGGTTTTTATTCTGTTCTCTGTTTTATTCTTTCCAGGGAGGGCTGTGCTAGACTGAGTTAGAATAATAGTATATGTATATATATATGAAACTTTTATTTATCTACTATATGGGGTTCTCTCATGTGGCACTTAAAGAGCCTTTACTTGTGATGTGTATAGTGGTGTGTCGTCACATATTGTGAGCATCCTTGGTGTGCATTAATCGATGTGTCCCGAGTGTGTGCGCGTTTTGGTTTGCAATCCTTTGATCGTCCGATTATTCTTTTTTTTTCTTACTATTCTTTGCACAGCTTATCTTTAAAAAATATATGTTTTGGAAGTCACAGCACATGTTAAGGTTTTTTTGTTATTGTCATCACAGGCCTTTCTTGCCTTGAGATTTGTGTATTTAATTTGTGGCCTCTGCCAGGTGTCATGTAATAGTGGGCTGCTGTATCCATGTCAGATGGTTATGAGAAGAGAAAGACCTGTCTGACAGCTCTTCCTGCACAGTTCCTCCCTCGGCACTAAGGTCCTGTCTCCTCTTTACCCTGCATCACACCTTCCATGCCTTTTGTCATTTTGTTTGGATTTCAATAGAAACGTCTTTGTCTTGGTCTTTGTTTTTGTTACTGTTGTCATGGGATCTACCGCTAACACTGCTGAATACATATCCCTCGCCATGCTCCACCCCATAAGAAAACCTGACACTTGTTTTTATAGTGCTGCAATTTTACTTTGTACAAAGAAATACTGATAAAAAATAGAGGAAGAAAAAAGACATTCAGTGGCAGTGTTTTATTAATTTGGTCTAAGCTCTAAGTATGATTGTGCCTTTGGAGGTGGTAGAGTGCTATTGAGATGATTTTAATTTTAAAATAAGTAAATTAATGAATTAAATCAATTTAAAAATTGTGTTCTGTATCTTTTTTTCACCTTCCCCAGCGACTTTGTCTTCTGATTGTATGCAGAATATTTTTTTAACACAATAACCTGTATGTCATTTGTTTCAAACTTTTAAACGTTTCTTCACAGTATGGGTGAAAACACCAGCATCCTGTGTTGATAAGACAGACGTGGTTTGCTGACATTAGGTACAATTGTGCCACACACATTACTCAATGTGTAGAGAGATTGGAAATAGAATCAGTTGTCATTTGGCCAAAATCGACACATTGATTTAAATGTATTTGTTTTTATTATTCCTACTTTGTAGTAACATACAGGACATGGCCCAAATAATCACATTGTTTGTTTTTGTCAGCAGACTGCATTACTGATTTGACAAACTAAATAATTCACAGTGAACCATACATATACATATATTTTGTAGAGAGTTGAACCAGGACAGTCGTCATTGTAATGAATATGAGTTGTACATTTAAATGACATGCCCATGAAACATACACGACTGTTCACAACAACCTAGTGACAAACATTACCAACAGCGGCGCAAGCGGTTACTTTCCTAGGCGGAATCCATTTTTGTTATGGGCGAAACCCGCCCTTGTGATTGGTCGAAATGTTAGAGTCAAAGGTTACGTATATTTGGCGCGGTTTGTGCGTGCCCAGTCAGACTAGTCCGGCGCGAAATAATAAAGTTAGTCAAGCAAGTGATATTTTGTTAGTTATTGGCATTATTGGATATATAAGTTACGAATTTAACGTTTGTACTTTATATTTTACGCCGGTGTGTTCTGTTAGGATAATGTTTCCACCGTTTTGTATAGTAATTTGTTGAGGGTGAAATGACTAAGTCAGCTGCATTGAGAGGGACGTCTAGCAAGTTATGGCTACGCTAATTCCTTGATTATTTTTCTTACTGGATTAGAACTCCGATATCGCCAAGCAATGGGCATCGCTGTTATCGTTTTTTTCAGAAATACGGAAACATAAATAAAAGCACAGACGGCGACGAAGCCACATCTTTCCGACTGGGTAAGTCGTCTTGTATTTGAGTTGTGTTTCTCTTGCGGTCATTTGTTTATCAATGGCTACTCGATAAAAGCGCCTCTGAATTGTCAATACCAGGGATTGTCATCTTGTAAATGTACTTGTTGTATACGATTTAAGTCAATAACATTGTTAACATCAAATATAATCATGCCAATTAGGAATATATAATTACCAACAATAGTTGTTCCCATTACGAATAGGACTATCTCAATAGTCATCTAACGTTAAGACCATTCAGACAACTGATATTCTTTGTTGAAGCGTTTGTTTACTAATTTAACAACCTCTTTATCTCTCTATAGGTCCTCGAAAAACAATGGCTGGGGTTGTAGCAATGGCGGCTGTTATTGAGGATTTTGAGACTCAGGTATTAAAAATAATAATATATATATTTACGGTATTAACAATGTTCACACACGTAGCCTGTTTGTTGCTGTATTCTAAATCTCTTGTTTTTCGCCCAAACCTATTACTGCAGCCGTGTAAGAAACCCTGCAAAGATGGTGATAGCCCTGGTGCAAAGACAATCACAAACTACTTCTCCCCTGTTCCCAAGACCGCGGACAAGCATTTCTCTCCTCCTCGATCGAGCAACATAATGGACTACTTCAGTCGTAAACCTCCGTCCTTGTCCAAGGAGAAGGGTAGCCCCCTGAAGCAGTCCAAGGAGAACTGTCAAAGGTTACAGTCCACAGAGAAACAAGCGGGAGCCACACAGCTTCCTGGAAAACCTTCCCAGAGACAGACCAAACGTAAAAGCAAAGTTCAGTACAGTTCAGTCGATGAGAGTGGTGAGACGATGGGGGAACCTGTCAGAGGTCGCGATTCCCCCTCAATGCTGTGCAGTGATACCGGAGCTCTGCTCGACCAGCCTTGTGAGAGTTTGACAGTTGACAAGGTCTCAGAAGGAGGTAACACAGAGACTTTAAGCGCTGGCCCGACTCAGAAAGACGGAAGTCGCAATGGTGGCCTCAAAAGTGGGAAACGTGCAAAGGTTAAGCCAAAGTCTAATGATATAAATGGCCTGTCGCCTATAGTGCTCCTGAAAGATAAGACGAAGCCGGCGAGATCTCCCGCTGGTAATCCCAGGAAAAAGAAGACCAAGGAGGAGAAGCCACCACCAGCGGTGCCCGAGGCAAAAGAGGTGGAGCAGTCCCTGTGTGACATGAGCATGGAGGTCAACGTGGACGAATACTTGCGACTTAACCACAGTACTGTCACGGTCTCCTTTGAGGACTTCTTACAAAGTCAGAACCAGGGGGACGGAGCAGAGGAAGTGGGGGATAAAGGGGAGGCCATGTCGGAGGTAGAGGAGATGGATACCGGAGGCCAGTTGGAAGTTGCTCTCACAAAGGAAAAAACAGAGACCAGTCATCAGAACATCTCTCCCCGGACCCTCACCTTTCAAGCGGAGGTGCACGCTGTCTCAATGGAGCCGGTGAAATCTGCCAAGAGATTGGCCTCCATCTTCACCAAAAGGAAAGAAGCTGATTTCAGCTTGTCCCCACCAGCACCCACAGAGCACTCCCTTCCTCCTCCTACTACTTTGCCTCCCAAGCGGAAATCCAACGTGGTTCTGCAAGAGGATGACCTGGAGCTCGCCGTGGTGGAGAGCGTCTCCACACCTAAATGCAGTCAGGCGGAGCGGAAGCAGTTCATGGCTGCCTTCAAGCGGCCGGGCCCTGACGGGGCCAAGCCAGGCAAGAGCCAGGCAAAGCAGAAGCAGCCCACGGAGGGGGAGGAGGAGGCCACGGTGGAGCCTCCGGGGACCCTTTCAGATGCCCCAGCAGCCGTAGAGGAGAACACCAGGGCCAAGAAGAAAACAGCGGCGAAGGGGAAGAAAAAGGCCTCGAAGAAGAAGGAGGTGACCCCCTCGCCTGCCCCTGCTGCTTCCAAACCAGAGGAGGAACCCGAGGCTGCAGTTGAAAGGACTGAAGCCACCACCACAGCTGCTGGTGCTGCTGATGACTCCACGGTTCCAGTGAGGAGGTCGAAAAGAGAGGCTTTACCCAGGCAGGCACCCCAGGCAGAGGGGGCCTCGCATGTCCGGACCTCCAGGCACCAGCAGAGGGGAAAGATAGCGGACCTGCCACAGGACAGCCCCCTTCAGATGTCCACGCCGAAGTCACGCCATAGGTCCAAGCACAGCATGTATAAGGCAGATTTGGTTTGTCCGCCTGACAAGAGAGGAAGCCCGATCAGGTATTTTATTTGTTAATAATGTTGTTGGAATTGTAAAATAGGGTCATCCAGGCTGTAACAGATTTTTTTATTTATTGGAATGAATAGGATGTAAAATGTATATATGGTTTTCTTTGCACTTTTAGGATCAAATTTACCAGAATTCAAAGAAACCCGTCGAAGGGTCGGACTGAAATGGAAAAACCAAATCCTCTTGCATCTACGGTAGGGTTTTATTTTTATACCTTCATGTCGTACCTCCATATCACAAACACATTCCCAAGCAAACTAACAGCCCGTGATTGCATTCATCTCCTCTAGACACCAGTTGCATCCAAGAAGAAGACTCGGGCCAAGAGATTGGTGGAGAGGGCCAAGGTGATCCAGCAGCAGAGCAAGAAGACTGCGACACTGGCTGAGGAAAAGACCTCTGTACTCTCCTCCAGGTCTCAGGCCATCTCCAGCAAGGCCTACGTTGAAGATGAGGTACCATCTATCAGTAACGCTGGTATGACAGCCCGATCTGACTGCCTACCCAATGTGACTGCATGCAGACGTCCTTCGCCTCCGACCCGCGTCACACACAAACGTTATCCCATCAAGGTTAATTTCGGTACCACGGCTCATTCCAAATATACAATCAAAAGACAAAATATACACTTACCAAAGTGTGTTCCTCCATATCCATCATATTGCAAACTGTCCTTTCAGCACCTCTCCCTGATATGTCCGTCTGTCGAAGTGTTTCGCAAATCAGCATCCACAATGGCGAATCAGCGACTGTGCCTCAGCAACAAAGAATCAGCGAATCCGCATCCATTTCCGTCAAGTGTTTCGCACAAGTTTGTTAGCCGTAGCAACGAAGAATCAGCGAATCCGCATCCACAACGTTTGTGTGACGCGGGTCGAAGGCGACGGAAGTCCGCATGCAGTCAGATCGGGTAGGCTGTCAGATCGAGCTGTCGCACCGGGCAATGGGGAAGAAAGTGTCAAATGCAGATGTTTATTTCTTATTGTTGATACAGATGTGTTTTGTACCACCATTCCAACACTACACATTCATACACTGCTTTGATTTTGTATTCTAGTGTGCGGGATTGAGCTGTTTGGGTAATGTAAGGTGTGTGTTTTGTTAGGATTCACTCATATGCATGGAGGATGCCCAGGCGACTCCAAGTGTTTCTGAAAAGCCACCCAAGAAAAAGTCCAAACAACGGCTACGCAGCTTGAATGATGTTCTGGGGAAAGCCACAGCTCACGGTGGGTCTCTTGTTGCTTTTTAACAGACCCATGGCCGACATCATCAGACCACAACACTGGATTTAGACAGTACACAATGGAAGTTACAGCATTATGTTCGAGTGGGAGGTACTTTCAACATCATAAATCCATAAACATGGATCTTGACACAACAAAAAAGCAGAGAGTGGCGTTAAACTTTAACCTCATTATAAGTTGTTCCGAGTAACTCCCATTGCACAAGCACTTGACAATTACTTATTGATCATTTAGCAGACAAGACTCCCAGTTTCATACTAATCTTCTCCCACTTGGTGATTATCAAAGTGTTTTATCTGTGTAGTTAATTTCTATAAATGGCACCAATGCAGTCTTGACTGGACATTTTCCCAGTGGAGTGAATGTAAATGTGACTCCAAGTGTTGTTTTGTTTTCTTTCAGCCTCCAAAGTGGCCCCTCTGTTCCAGGACAGGAAGTTGGGAAGGCCGTCGGCGGTGGGCTCCATATTTGACGAGGGCAGCCGCGAGGGCTCGGAGAACTCCATGGACGACGAGGCGTGCCGCGCCCGTCGCCAGTTCCTCAAGAGCGGCCTGCCAGACTCCTTCAAGAAGCTGATCGTCAAGACAACGGCTACCATGGATGCCTATTCCCTCTCCTGCTCCTCCTTCTATCCTGTGGTTCACGTGCTGCAGACTCCTCAGGGTACAGGCTCTCCTTCTCCTCACCAGGGCTCCTCCCTCCCCCAACAACTCCTCACTGCCCTAACAAGATGGCTTCCTGTCCGCCTGCCTCTATAAAAAATATAAGTTGCTTGTTCAGTAGAGCGTTGTCAACCTGTAGCTATATCGATATCTAGCTTTATCCATATCTGTAGCGCTTACATTCAGTGGAGGAGAATCAGTAAGATGCCACTAAGGAAGGTGAAAATAGTACAGCAATAGCTCAATGTCGTTGTTTGATACACCAGCCAGCTGTATGCATGACTGTATATTGTTGTGTGTTTTTACAGATTGTCCTCTCTGGAGTTTACCTTGGCCTGTATCCTCCTCCCTACGTTCTGTGAAGGACATCTGGCGTCTGCCGTCCAGCCCCGTCCTAACTCATGAAGGCCCCCTTCAGCTTACGACTGCACCGGCCCCAAGAGCCTTATGTGAAAGGGTAGGTTGACGTTGCATATAGGTTTTGACATTTCATTTATAGCCTCTGTTGGCCATAATGCGCAACTCGTGCACTCTCCTTGGAAAATTCAGAGGTGCGTGAGCTGTGACAAATTGCAGTATGAACACTGCGCGAGTGCCGTGATTACATTCTTTTTTTTAAATAAAATAAAATTGTAAGTGTGTGTTTTACAATCCAAGTAAAAGTAATCAAATGTAAAAAGCTAATTGCCTTCATCCTTCCCCCAGGGTTCTGGCCAGAGGCCGGAGCTCTCTGACCATGTCCGTCAGCTCCTCATGGAGGAGGTCAGCTCCTCTGATCCCTCCTTCCCCGCCCAGAGGTTCCTCACGCGCTTCCTCAAGAGACGTGACCACTATCTCCAGCAGACCACTCCCCCGGGTCAGTAAATAATACCAATCATTTAAATTAAAGTTGATTTATATAGCACCTTTCAAAACGTGTTACAAAGTGCTTTACATTATAAAAAGACGGCCTCTTAGAACAGTAAATATTGTAATAAAATGGAAGAGGAAATACTAGGCTAGAGCAGCATCGATGGACATTATTCCGCTTTGTTCTCTTCTTGGTTCTTGCTTAATAGAGAACCATGTATCATGGATACATGTGATGAAAAAAACACTACTACTGTTTAAGAGTGTTCATCAGATAAATCATAATTATGCAATGTATATTTGGATGTAGCATAAAATATTTGGGTATGTCGGCCATCTCTCTGTCCTTTACTATGATAGTAATACAACCATATTAACCATATTACTATGTTATTCTTGGAGAACTTGAGACTCGACTAGAGAACATGGTCACTAAGTGCTCACAAGCCAAAGAACATTAAAGCAACACAAAAAGTGAAATGTTATCATGTGTGTTGTTCCAGTAACCGCCACGCCAGGATCTTTAGCAGAACCGTTGGGGGGGAAGAGGAAGAGGGTGACTGAAGGGGAAACCTCTGGGAAGCTGGCTAAGAAACACAGGTCCGTCCGCACCGAGGAAGACGAGCAACACTCCGTTCCCACGCCAGAGCCTGAGCACCCCAAGAGGGGAGGTCGTGGCAGGGGTAGTCGCGCCCAGAGACGCAAGCTGCAGAAGGAGGAACAGGAAATGAAAGTGCGAACCTCATTGGAGACCGCTTCTACTCCGGCTCCTGCCCAGGAGGGCTCTGTGATCGTGCTGGACGACTCTCCTCTGGCTGGCAGCGACGTCAAGGAAGGTGAGGGAGATGGTCCATCTTTCCTCCACATTGAGGAATGGGTCTTCACAATACTGACGTACTCTTCCTCATTCTTATCAGTTGACCAGAATTCATCATTAAATGCAATGATTATGTCAGAATATCCTTAGGTTTGCAGCTATGGAAATTTAAGCCCTTCAGTTATTTTATCATGATTGTGTATGTGTTTCCCAAAAATGATAAATGGTTTTGGTTGTAGACACAGCAGTGCAACAGTATTTATAAAGATGCCAGAAAATAATCCACACTGTATCTCACATGTTTTATGAAATTGTATAGCTGTAGTCCACTGTTACTGTAAGTTCAGTACACAAAAATGATATCCTCCTATTCTGATACAAATCAGAGTGCTTGCAGAGAAATGTAATGTGTTGTGTTAAGTTGTTTTAAAAACCGTTTCTAGACGTAATGAAGGAGGAGCTGTTGTGGACTGAGAAGTATCAACCTCAGCACTCCAGCGACGTCATCGGCAACACTGCCTCAGTCAGGAAACTGCACAGGTCAGTCGATGGACTGCGCTACCTCTGTCTGCGCTGTCTGCTCTACCTCTGTCTGCTCTATTTCTGTCTGCTCTACCTCAGCCCATATGTCCACCCTACTTCTGTGTACCACTGTCACTAAAGCACAGACAACAGACTAGCATTGTCAGTGGTGAAATGTACAGGAAATCTCCCTTTTGGCTGTAGGTCTTGTCGTTCTTTAATCTAGAGATTAGTGTTGTCACAGTCAGCGCATTTTCGCAGACTTTTCTCATGGAGCTGGGCTTGGTTCTGTTAAACCATTAAACTGTTTAATTCAGAACTAGGGAAACATTATGCTAACAACCCTTCTATGTCAGGGAGTCCCCCAATCTCAATGCTGGGGTGCCACGATCACGGTTCTGCCACTCCTCCAGTTAGGAGTACTCTGACATCACTGAAGTGACACCGTCTGAACTGTTGTCTGTCCTCCAGCTGGCTGAAGGAGTGGAAGCTACGCAC